>JAVJIF010021720.1:0-71715 GCA_038442645.1 Agave tequilana
CCGAAGGCTGGTGGTTTGGCATAATTAGGTCCGTTGCTTTAAGCACGGATGCCTCCCACCAATCTTGCCCCTACCTGGCCGATTAACTTGTGGTCAAATTCAACAATATACTTCCCGTGGACAGTCTAACCAGTTAGCAGTCGTCTAGATCTAAGGTTTACCCTAACATAGGTTAGATTTTTTTCTTTTTATTTGTTTGTTTATTGTTTATTTTTCTTTGTTTGTGTTTGACATTTCCTGTGTAATATGGCTTATAATAATAATTTTTTTAATTTTAATAGTAATCCATATTACACCCCGACCTCTTTTTCGGATATTACCAATTCGGCATATCATAACTTTAACCAACCTAGTGTGCTGGATTGGTCTTATCCGAATCAATATAATCCATAACCCCAATCTTATGACCATAATTTTCAAAATAATTTAAACTCTTCACAGAGTCAATGGAGATTCACCTCTCCCGAGTCTAATTTTCAACCAACTTGTCCTCCTTATCCACATTGTCCACAATATTTTCAAGATTCATACTCAGTTCCACTAGTTCAAAATAGAAAACCATCAATCTTGGAAATGAGTATGCGTGAGTCCAAGTAACAATCACAAAATCTGACGGACTCACAATTTAACCACAAATTTCAAAACAAAACTTCATCTTTTCAAGTCCAATGCAACAAAATGATGAACCAATCGACTATGAAAAGATGCTTGAAGTTATGACTCAGGCTCAAATCGCTCATAATCATGACATAGATATAATAGTTCAAACTCTCCATTCTCACCGTTTGACCATTTCTGATGTCGCTAACCATTCTGTTAGAGCTGAAGAATCATGTTATTTTGAAAAACAAGATTCCATTTCAGCACACCCATTTGAACTTGCCTAAACCCTAAATTTTGAAAACAAAATTGACATTTTGGCAAGTTATCCCTTTCCTGAAATTGAACTTGAGAATGAATATGATCATGAACCTAAACTTGGTAATTCAATTCTACTTCCTGATTCAATAATAACTCTGGTGTTTTCACCTGATTTCAATCTTTTTCCCGAGTCAACATTAGATCCTGTGCCAATTCATCACAAAATTGAATCGCTAATCTTTTATGATCATCATATTGAACTTGACCATTTTTATACTTGTAAAAGTCCCATTGACAAATTACCAAGTTCTCATTTTTATGAAATTGAACTCAATGAGAAATGTGACCTAGATTCTCAAATTTGTGATCCAGTTCAAATTTCTGAATCAATATTGACTCCTGTTTTGTTACCCAACTTGAGTAATATTTTAGAGTCAGTTTTGATTCCCACACCTGTCATTTTTGAACTTGAATTACCAATGTTAAATCACATTCCGTTGTTGGGAATGAATGTGGACTTGAATTTCAACTTCTTGATTTGGACCCACTTCCTCAACCAATCTCGACTCCTGAATCTTTACTTGATTTAAGTCACTTTTCTGAGTCGTATTAGTTCCGGTACTTTCTAAGTCCAAGTCAATCATTCCATCTTTTCACACTCCATTTTGGGACAAGGGTGTTGATAAAATTGACTCCGAAATTATTTGTGAAATTTGAAAATTAGATGGTGTAAAATTCTTAATAAAAATCTTTCATATATACATCATTATAGCGGGTTATATTAAAGAGGTTTCTGGTGGGTTCCTCCAAACTCCACACAAATTCGATTGGGCCGTATTTCGTGGACCAATCAGACCACCACCGGAACACCACCTTAAGGTAATATTTTCCTTCCCTTTCTTCTTTTTCATGCATCTATACATTAATCCATACATTGAGAACAATGCATGAGATAGGTGTGGGGGAGGGTTCTAACATAACTTAAGTTTTTCTTTTTATTAAAAAAAGAAAAAATTAACATTTTCTTTACTTTTAAAAAACTTTTTGAAAATAGAAATAATACTTTGATATATTTTTTATAAGAAATTAAGTCAATTTTAAGGAATAGGAAAATCATAACTAGAATTTTTTATACTTGGTCAAAATAAGATGACTTGTTTGATTTTCAAGGTTAGGAAGAAAATTAATGAAAGTAATTTAGTCTTGATCTTTACCTTGAAGAAATATGCACATCTTATACACTTACATACTTAGGGTTCAAAAATAAAGATTCTTATGCCTTATAAATATATATATATATATATATATATATATATATATATATATGAAAAATAAACAAATCTAATTATTGATTAGCTAGGTGCTTTGGCCTAAGAAAGCCTTGGTATTTATGCAAAAGATAATTAGATAAGTTTGAAATATATATATATATATATATATATATATATATATATATATATATATATATATATATATATATATATAGAAATCATCTGATTAAGCTGGGTATTTGTGCCTCATGAAGCATAAGTATTCACGCCTAAAAGGGGTACATTTTATAAATAAAAAACTCTTAGTTTCGTGGCCTTGTCTGCTCGAGTGTTTAAGTCCTTAGGGGTGTTCTCTCACCTGGTGCCCTAAGACTGTCCGGTTTGGGTGTCACCGACTAAAGACTCGTTACATGGGCAGATTAGAAAGCCTAATGGAATTGAGGAACAAATACCACCAAAAATAAATATAAATAAGACATAAGAGTTAATGTTAAAGAATCTTTAGTCAAACTTCACGGTCACGAAGTGCATATGACTTAGGGTAAAGTAATAGACTAGATGTACAATTTGACTCCTTACTTTGATTGATAACAAATTTTTGAATAGAGACTAAGTTTAGGAATGAAAAATTTAATTTTCCTATAACTTATAAATTACTTAATTCTTAAAATAATATTTCAAATATTTTTCTCTTTTAAAATGTGTTTTCAAAATACTAACATTTTTCTCTTTCTTTATGGATTTTGTGGGTGCAATCCACTGGAAACCCTCACGAGACAAAACTCGTCCTTTAGGGGTAACTTAGATATTTAACGGCCTGTTGCACATGCTCAGTGCAATCGCGTGACCTGCGAAAGTGGTCTAATAATTTCTTAGATTTAACATTTGATGTTTTGCTCGAGGACGAGCAAAAGATAGATGTGGGGGTGTGATTGCACACATTTATTGCATTATTCTTTATTACATTTCAACATTTATCATGAATAAATCTGCTAAATTTCTTATCTTAATATCTATTTTGCAAAAGATAATCATGAGGATAAAGAGGATAAAATCAAATAAATATCAGTTAAATTCAGATTTAACTAGATCTATTTGGTTAGAGGAAGATGATCCCAAATCCAGTTGGTTAAATTCAGTTTTTAGTGAATCAAGTGGTTAAAGGTAAAGATCAACCGAGGATAATGTCAAATACAGAGTTCAAATTCAAAATCCAAAGGGATAAATGGATAAAGAGAAGATCAACGGATGAGATGAAGCAATTTTGTCTCAGATTCTGATTGGATACATTTTAGTATTTGAATCATAACATTTGCTATCGAAACGCAAATCTAATGATTCAAGATGATCTAGAAATAAGACTTAAAGGGCTACAACTCTTAAGTTGATCACTATCTCTAATGTTGTCATTTGATAAGTTATATTCAGCAATCAACACACAACAAGCTGTAGATCAGAACTGAATATCCACATCAAATCAAGTTTGAAGATAAGGGGAGGATTCAAATTCAGTAATAACCAGCTTCCCCTATCTTCATACTCCTCTACCCTCTGCATTTCTCCTATAAATACCTGCAATCTTAAAGGCAAAGGAAGCGACCAAGCAGAGAGTAGAATTTAGGCTAATTGTAGTTTGTAACTTATGTTTTTTATTTTCTTTCATGTATTTGTAGTTTGTAACTTATGTTTTTTATTTTCTTTCATGTAATTTTTATTTTCTTTATGTAACTGAAAGGAGAGGAGAGTTTCATGGAGAAATAAGAGCAAGCTTGTACTGAGGGTGACACCGGTGTAAGTAATCTTTTCTTTCATTATTATTTGAATCGAATCTAAGTTTCTTAATCTTCTTTACTCTTGTTTTCGATTACTTCCTTCTTCTTTGTTTGTGAATCCAAATGACTCCGATAGCCTCGAAGTTGCCTTGTCCTTGCAAGTGTCGTTGATGGCTTATGGTGATGGATATCCATTCCTATGGTAGTGTAGCTTGTCCCTTTCATTTCATAGTGTAAAACGGGAATGGGGAAGATCATACTTGTCATACTTTGCTCGTCTTCAAACAAAGGTACATCGTCGATATGGGTAAAAGGTAAGCAGGCGCTGAAGAGGTAAGTAAGTTTTTAGGTTTTAATTTTCTTTTCTTTTAATTTTAGTTTAGATCACCAACATCACTATCTCCTAATTCTTTTATCACTCTTTTTCAATTTCTTTGTATATATCCATTTCTATTTTCTCCACCTTCTCATTCTACCACTTTCTTCCTAACTTAACTGTAACTCTTTTTCATTTTCTTTTAAAGAACTAAAAGAAGAACTTTAACCATTCTTTGTAGCATAAAAGAGAACTTACTAAAAACCTTTCATCGCTAGTCCTCCTTGTGGATCACGACCCGCATAGCCACTTATGGTAGAATTGAGCACCTTGCACTATTGTTTTAAAAGTTCTGAAATTCTGTATTTTTGCGTGCAGGTTCAAGCTCAATCATCCGTCTAGGTCCTACAATATATCTTGAGCAATTACTATCAAGGTATCACTCCATTCTACATTGAGAGAGGTTGTGCATCTATAAAAGAATTTTGTGATGTGCTTTTAGCTACCTATTGTCTTTTTGGTTCTTGAAGGTTAATAACAATTTTTGGCACCCACTTTAAATAAGAAAGAACACAAAATTTTTTCTTAATGTAACAAGAAGTAATCACATGCCTTTTCTTCATGCAATAAGTACAAACAGTATTATGCTTGGGTTTTGAAAATTTTGAAAGTTAATACCAAAATATTTGTTCTAGTAGAATGACATGCTGCCAGTGCCTGAGACCAATTCTGCTCGACAAAACCTGCCTATTATTTTGATGAGAAATTGTTTATTTTCATTTTCAACCATGATTGTCACTTCCACGTTTAATAATTTTTTAATGAAGTTCGTTTTTCTTTCAAATCATTTTCATAAATTGTAGAACATGATGCATGCTTCGATTTTTAAGAAGTAAATTTTGAGAGCTTTTTGTAATATCCAACAAGTTCAACATATCTTCTATTTCTTCTAAAGTTAAGTAATCTTCAAATATTACCTCATCTTCATTTGCCATGAAATAAATATTTGAATTTTTGAGACTCATGTTAGCTTCTTGGTCTTGCTCTTCATTTTTGGAGTCGCTTGGCTCAATATAAAGTGCCTTCTTCTTGATCTTCTTTGGCTTATCCTTTATTGGGACAATCCTTCTTGATGTACCCGGGCTTATTACATTCAAAGTAATTTGAAGGGTTGGATTCATCTCTTTAGAGTTTGGCTTGCGGAATCCTTTGTTCTTGTAGAATTCCTTTTTCACCATCTTGTTTGCCTTTCTAATGACAAAAGCAAGTTCATTTTCATGTTCTTTCTTTGTTAAATAATCATCTTGTATCCTTTTAGGAGCAATACTCTTCTTCTTTACTTGCATAGCATTTTCTTGTTCTCTTTTTTTGGGAAATTCATCTTGATCTTCGCATTTTTCAAGATTCTCATCAACTTTTGGAAATGCATAGTATTGATGTCTTTGTAGATCTCAATCGAATTGATGGTGCTATTGTATTCTGTCAAAAGAGATCTCATAACTTTATTATTCATCTCAAAACACGAAATCACTTTCCCCTGTGATTGAAGATTGTTGGTGATACTCTTGAACTTATTAAGAAAATCATCAATTGATTCGTTAGGCATCTATCTAATAGGTTCAAACTTTTATGTAAGTATATTGATTTTGCTATTTTTAATCTCATTGGTCCCTGTCTTCAGGGTAACTTCAAGATAGTTTCACATTTTTTTAGCAAAAGTAATGTTAATAATTTTATGAAACTCATTACAAGTTAATCCATTAATGATGCAACTAACAGCTTTGGAATTAAGGTTAGCTAAAGCAAAATCTTTATCATCCCATTCGAAACAAGGTTTAGATACTACTTTCTCACCAATCATTTTGGTGAAAGGAGTGTAATCATTTTTTATCATGCCCCAAATTCTCCAATCAATAGATTGAATATGTATTCTCATGCATGCTTTCCAATAGGCATAGTTAGTTTCATTGAACAATGGATGCCTATTGTTAGATCCCTCTCCGGCAATACAAAGTCATTGCTAGAGGCTATAAGATAGTTTAAAATACTTAGGTCTAATTCAGAAATTTTTCAAGAATAGATTGTTCTGGTAGAATACCAGTCAGGCTGGTAAAATGATGAAATGAATTAGAAGTGGTCGGTACAATGCAAAATTCTTCTACTGATGCTCTGGCAGAATGATCAGATGCTAGTAAATTCCAGAATTACACTACAGAAAATCTGACAGAATGATCAGCAGAAAAATAAATTGTAGCACCCCGTTTCCGGGATACGTCCCCAGATACGTGTCCAGATTTTTTTGACCATATTATTTTGATTTTCTTCCAGTATTTGTTTTTTGGTTGTGATTGCTTATGTTATTTGGTATCGAATCTGGATTCTCAGTCATAGAGTCAACCCTGACCCGGACCGGGAACCCATACCGGCATACCGCCCAATTTGACTTTTCTGGCAGTCTGATTTGATCGATTTCAGTTTCAAACACTATTTTCTAATATTTTAGATTTTTCATGATTTTTTAAAATTTTTCAGAATTTTTCTGCAAAAATCTTCAAAATCGGTGTCGGTCGGCATCGCGGACCGATTCCCGGATTTTTAGCTTTCAAATGGAGTTGAATTTTCAGAAACGGCTTTCACATTACTTCTTACAATTTCATCTCTATCTAAATACATTTTTTTAGAATTTTCAAAATTTATCAAATTTGACCGACTCTGGTGTCGGCCGGCACCGTTAGAATATTTTAAGATTTTCAATTTAAAAATTATATTGAATTTCTTGAATCTGATTTCATCAGTCATCTTAAAATAATATTTACTATTTTTGAGAATTTTTCGGAATGTTTCTGAAACAGTCAAATTTTACCTCATTAAAATAATAATATTATTTATCGTCCTTTACTTTTCTTGCCTTTTCCTTCTCCACTTCTCTACTTTGTACTCCCAGAATATTCTATTAATTTATTATCTAATAAAATATTTATTTATTATTTTTTTACTATTTCTTTTCTTTCCCTTTATTTTTTTCCATTTTTCTTTCTTTTTCTTTCTTCTCTTTTCTTCCCCCTTACTTCCCCCATACCCTGCAACGATGGCCGTCCATCCCCTGCGCCTGCAGTAGCTGTAGCAGCATTAGCTGAGTAGCACCCCCATCCCCCCATTCCTCACCCATACTCTCCCTCTCCTTCAATTTATAATATCTTTCCTTCTTCCCTATTTCTTTCTTCATCTTCTCCATTTTCAATTCCCACCAAAACCAACCTCCCACTCATCACCGCTGCCACACACCCCCCACTGGAGCCGCCGCCCCCTATTTGCCGGCCACATACCCCCACCTCCCCGCTTCCTTCTCCGCCTCCATCACCCCCAAATACCACTCTTTTTTCTTCAATTTCAATCAAACCCAACACACCACCATCCTCTTCTTTTTCAAAATTCATCACCATCTCCACCAATTCCACCACTCCACCTACCCCATCATTACCTCCTCCTCCTACTCCAACTCCCCACCACCTCCAACAACCACCACAACACCACCACCACCATCAATCACCACCACCAAACAACTCCAACAACACAGGAAACTCCACCACCCCTCTCCCCCGGGCCCTAGGCCGCCGTCGCCCTCCTCGCCGGCAGCCCTCGGGCGGCAGCCAGGCCCCGGCCAAGTCCCCTCCCATTTTTCTTTTCTTTCTTTCTTCCTTTCCTTCTTTTCTTTCTTTTCTTTCTTCCCTTTCTTTCCTTCTTTCTTTCTTTCTTTCCTTTTTCTTCTCTGTTTCCTTCTTTTTTTTGTCCTTTTCCTGGATATCCCCCTTCTTCTTTCTTTCCTTCTTTATTCTTCTTTCTTTTTCTTTCCTCTTTCCACCTTTTCTCTTTTAAACATTTCCAACAAATACCCTCTCTCTTTCTCTCCTTCCTACAACTCTCTCTTTCTCCTCTCTCTCTCTCCCTCTCATTCTCTCTCTAATATTTATAATATATAATATAAATATATGTGTATATATTAATATATATATGGGCTAGTAGCTTGCTCACACGTGTTCTCGGACTTCCCAGATTTTTCTCGGTATTTTCGTTCGTGTATTAGGCGAGTACATTTCTGGTGTTGCTTCATACTTTATTACTATCGTTACATGTCTAATAATTATTACCCTACCTTTTAATACATGATGTCTCATTATGCGAGTTGATATATGATATGAGAGTACTTTTATGTTGCTTCATGCCTTGCTATCACCGTTACAAGCCTAATAATTGCTACTGTGGCTTTTAGTACATGATACATCGCTATATAAGTTAATATATGATGTTGGCACTTGACATGTTATACTTGACACTTGATATCTGGCACCGACACTTGACATGTTATATTTGACACCCGATACTCGACACTTAATATCTGACACCGGTACTTGACATGTTATCACTTGACACCTGGTATATGATACTTGATAATTGACATGCTATTATTCACTTGACATGCTATCAACTGGTACTAGTACATTTGACCGATATTGTGACATCTGACTGGATACTATTACACCGGACACCTGTATTTCTTTGCATATTCATGATTATCACTTTTACGGGGACTTAGCATGATTATTAAATTGTTACTAGATATTTGGTACTCCTGTGCTCCTGAACTCCTGTATACTTGAACCCTGAAATAGGAAGACTCCTGACATTATACTCCTGATATTATACACCTGTTTCCCCCATAATAGGATAGCCATGGATATTGAACATTATCATTGAACAATCTACAATAATTAAACAACTTACACCGGGACGGGGGAAATTGATGGGTACCGATATAGCTTCTGTGTTTATGGTGGCCATACAAATGTTGTACAACTAATTCCTGGGATTCGCCCTGAAAGCCACCAGGCGCTTCCGTGGGGTGTACTAGCACCCCTTCTCCCCTGCCTGCCTGCCGGGTGTGCCATAATCCCCTGGGTATATTCGTGTAGGGAGCGGTGACACTCTATTCTTGTTCGGGCGTATACTAAGTCCCTCGGGCATATAGTAAGTCCCGGTACCTAGCGGTACGTTCCGGCTCAGTACTGGATACTCCTGGACCGTTGTCCCAGGCATGCATGGGACCCACTCTTAATATGGTTCGTCGTTCCCCATCAGTTTCCAATAACCAACCTCGCTCGACTTGTATGCGGAAGTATATGGTACGGGCCATATACCGAAACATACAAATTAAACGAGTCTTAATAATAATTTGATAATTGACTTCATGCTACATGAATTTATTGTCATTTTCATACTTGCTATTTATTGTAGTTATTCCATGCTTGTTGATTTGAGTACTTAACACATGACCAGCTACATTTGCTTTTATTTCATGCCACATAACTTCTAATGTCATTTTCATATTTCACTAATTATTGTGGTTATTCAATGCTTACTGATTTGAGTGCATAATACTTGACTTGATGCACTCACTTTTATTTATACTTACCATTTGGGTTCTTGCACTCGCTGGGTTGCCCACTAACAACCGTGAATTTATATGTCCAGATCTTGCAGCTTGGACTGAGGTAGACCCATCAGCTGAGGACCAGGCTTTCTTCGAGGACCAGGTGGATCAGCCGTAACTTCATCACGTCTTCCCCGCTCGCGAGATTTCCTCTTCCAGCTCGTGAGTCCTTATCTTTTGTACCCTGTACAGTCTACTTTTGTACTACCTGATGATGTAATATTTATGCAATATTATGGCAATCAGTGATGACTAAGTACTTATACTTTTGTATTAGAATGTATATTATCACGTATTTTCGCACTCTGATTTCTATATTGTATTGATGCTTAGCGTAGATACGTGATGGTACCATCGCCCTGCGTATGTACGTCGCAGTAATGTCTCCGTATCCGTGGGATCAAGGCGCTACAGGTTGGTATCAGAGCTTAGGCTCTCACATCTTCAGTACAACCAATCGACAGATTAATGTGATATTAATTTGCAATTGGAACGCATGAGTCTTTAATATACATTCCAATCACAAGTGCGGTGTTATCTATTCCTTCCTCGCAATCTTTTCCTTGAATCTTGAGACCCTTCTATCTTTTTCCTTTCAGCTTCTTTCCGTCATCCCTTCAACCAACTCAGATATGTGTCCTGAGTCGGTAATCTTCTTTATCCTTCACACTTTATCATATTATCATCGTTGACTCTAGTCTCTTCCATGTTCATCTCTCTCCTTATAGAAATTTCTGTTGGCCCAAAAGGTTACACTCTATTTGTTTAAGTTTTGATGATAACAAAACACATAGAAGTTATTTGATACTAATAAGTTATTTAGAATGAATTTCAGGTTGTACTAGTCATGATGGTCTTATTAAGCATATTGCAAGGATAATGGCGCTAAAAGGCAAATGACGCAAGAGGACGTTTTCATAGGAGAGAAGGCTCTAGCTCGGCAACGCGGTTCAGAGACACCTTCCTATAAAGTTTTTATATTTTTAGTTTGTTAAAGAATAGTATATACGTTTGAAGCTCAAATACACAAACATAAATTCATTACGTTTGGTTTTTGATTTAATCGGTTTTGGATTTCAAGTACATATATCGGGTTTTGGATTTGAACCAGTTTTAGTTCTGCTGATCTGCTTGACACCCTTTTATAGTTATTATCATAACTTTTTATTCTTATATTCAAATAACATGATTTAACTTGAATTTCAAAGATAACTTTCAGATCTAAATTTCTTATTCAATAATCATTTTCAGATTCAAATTTTAAGATGTCAAATATTTGGTTGAACTCTATTCTTGTTCTGAAAATAGCTTACAGTTTCTGTTTTGACACCTGTCAGTGTTTTATTGATAACTTTTTAATAAAACATGATATTGAGTTGCTTTCAGTTGCATTAAAACTAAGACTTAAAGATCTACAAATTATTCCTATATACCTAATTCTGAATTCGGACGTTTACAGCCTGAAAAATGTGCTCAAAGTTGACCAATCTGCCAGATTGGCAGTAATGGCTAATTTTCTGGAGGCTGATTTTTAACATGTTTTCAAATGTGTTTAAGTTTAAATAAAACGTGGTTAGCTGTATTAGAGGGTCAATTTCTTTCTCTTATATTCAGGTAAAACTTTTCTATGTTTACTCTTTCTAAATCCTATATAAAGGGGTCATTAGGGTAGAGGTTTTCACAACAACAAATTCAAAGATCAAAAGTTTTGAGTTTTCTTGAGAAAGAGCATTGTTTAAGTTTTGGGCTATTATTTTTAAAAGTTTTCTGAAAGTTTTTAGTTCTTAAAATCTCTCTTCTATTTTTATATCACTTACAAAATCTTGAGCTTCAATCTTATATATTATTCTCTAGGGTTTTTGTGAAGAAAGTTTTCAAGAGAGAGTTTGTGGTCTTTTGATCATCCAGTGATTATTGTATTTGTGGCTCCACTACCTCTGGACTAGAGGAGTGTGATTGAGGAGTTGGGTACTCCCTAGTGGTTGTAATCCTTTGTGGAAGTTCTAGTGGATCGAAAATCCTTCTGGGTGAAGGCGGAGACGTAGAGCTGGGTGCTCGAACCTCGAAACAAATCTCTGTGTTTGCGATTGGTTTACTTGCTTCATTTACTTGATTTATATTCATTGCTATATTTACTTGCTTCATATTCATTGCTATATTGTCGATCAATACTCACACAACAAGATTGCATTGCGCACCTCAAACTCTTATCTAGAGGAATCACGAGGAAGGAGTTCAGAGCCCTTCACGGGGTATTCGGCTTCTAGTCTTATTTCGGGTGATCGTTGCATCATAACTTTTAAATTTGTGCATTGATTAGCGTTATCACCTATTCACCCCCCCTCTAGGTGATTTCAATTGGTATCAGAGCCTACGCTCCTGATATTAGGTTTAACCACCTAGGAGTGAGATCTTGGCTAGCTAATCTTAGATTTGCATTTGCATACTTATTGTTTATACACACTTATGGATCCCCTTGCCCCTCCCATGATTATTGTTTGTAACTTTGAAATATGGAAGATTAGAATGAGTATTTATTTAAAATCCCTAGGTTGTTATGTTTACCTTGCTGCTACCAAGAAATCTTTTATTGGTAATAGCAAGTATAAAATGGCTAATGCTCAAGCCCTAAGGGCTATTAGAAACTCACTAAGTAAAGAATATTTATCTATGATTTCTCATTGTGATTCCGGCTTTGCAGTGTGGAACATATTGACCTCTCCCGAGCTTCAAACACAAATCAATATGGAGGAAAATCTAGTGGAGAAGAATCCGACCAACGTTGCTTCATGGTCCAAGGGAATGACACCCTTGAGGTATATTCGGAAACTCAACTAGATAATAGTGTTAGTTCTTCTTGTGGTGATTATATAGATGCACATGCTTTATATGAAGAACCATCATAGTTAGTGAAAAATTGCAATCAAAATATAAGGTTTTGAAAAATAAAAATTCTAAATTAAAAGAAGAAAATAAAAACTTGCTTTTTAAGGTTGATTTGGTTTTGCAAGAAAAGGATGAGATTTCAAATGAAAGGGACTCATTGAAATCCCAACTTGATCTTGTCATAAATGAAAATAAGATTTTAAAAAGTAAAAATGATTGTGACGGTGTTTTGAAGAAAAATGAGGTTTTATCTTCAAAATTAGATTTTATTTTAAAAGATAACCATTCTTTGAAAAATGAAATAGATTTTATTTCAAAAGAATTAGATTTAGTTTTAATAAAAATAAATCTTTGAAAAATGAATTATCTTCACATGTTTGCCATGCTAGTGTAGCTTCACCTAACTTATCTATTGCATGCCCCTCTACTTCTTTAATTGAAAATGATATAAATTTGTTAAAGAAGAATATGGGTTGTTTGGGCTCCACTTTGAGCCAATGTGCTTTAAATCATACACATTTGGAATCCATGTTTCGCAAGAAACAAATTTCATCTATGCATGCACACAAACCACGGCATACACATGCTTCTCACGGTCACACCCATAACACGATGTATGCTCATGTGTACACTTGTACACATTGTAGACGTAAGGGCCACTTTGCTAAGTTTTTTTTATGATCGTATACATGATGTTAATTTAGCAAATAAATTTGTTTGGGTTAGGAAAGGAAGTAACCCCCATGGACCCAAAAGAGTGTGGGTACCAAAAGCCACCCCTATGGTATTTGATGTAGGTGTGGGCTCTCACATGACATGAGAGTGATGGTGCCTTGAGGTGGATGCGTTCCGAGCCTAATGGAGATCTATTTGGATGCATCGCTTTCAAGGGGAGTTTGGTGGGAGGACCACCTTGGTTTGGAGAACTAGAGAGGTGCTTTCATCGGTTTTGGTATCGATCTCTAACTCCCGTTTATATTTACATGCTTTCCACATTATTGAGTTTTAGCATGTTTTAATTAGTATGTTAAATGCCATGAATATTAGATCATTGACATGCATGTATAGCACTTGAGATCACCATGTTTATATAGACCCATATGTTGTGTTCTCACCATTGTTTAGCTATCATGTTTATCATAGCTCTAATAGCAGTTACATAATGATCTTATTTATGTTTATCATGTTGATTTATGTCTTGTTTTATGCTTCATGATTTGATTACATGTTTAGATGTTGGTTTTCATTAAAACTTGGATATATACTTGTACATCTAGTAAGTCATAAATAGACTTCTATATGTTTGTGCTTAAATGCTCATTTGTGCTTGTTAAATGTACTAGTATAGCCTAGTTTTGATGATTCATGCATTCTAACTTGTATTCCCCATCTTGGACATGTTTTATGATCATGTGTTTTCACTTCATGTATATGTCTATTTTGCCAAACCTTAAGATATACATGTATACCCTCTTGAGTCATTTGCTTGTCATGCAAATCTTTATTATGGACTCAATTGTGTTTAGGGATATGTATGTATACTTCATGTTTTGTCAAAACATACATATGCCTTGAAGTATAAATTGTTTTAATGAAAATTTAGTTTTGACGATTTTCATGTTTTCATGTTTAAAGGAATTTCAATTGAGCTTATTGTCTACCTTTCATGATTATGTTCTTCACATTTTATTTGTACACTCACCTTTCTTGTTTACTCATGCTTTGTTTTCATGAGTCATATTCATGCTTCATTGACTTTGAGTGTTGGCTATCATGTGATTTTCATGTTTCATGAAAAATATTTTGTTTTATTCCTTACTTGAAGGATTTCGTACTAGTTTTCAAATTTTTCTTATAACTAGTTCGTATTCTTCAATATGGTAGAGTTTTTCAAACACACTTTATTTTCAAAAATTTTTTGAAAACCCCTACCCATTTAAGGGCAGTTGGATGGGCGACTATGCCTTGTATACCCTTCTTAAATATTTTTTAAACTTGTGCATGATAAGGGTGGTAAGTATGAGTTATACACTTGATTCTCATTATATTTTTATTGGTATCAAAATTGATATTTCATATGTTTGTATACTCATATGTGTTTTCTATATATGTATGCCTCATATTTCAATTAGTATATCCATAAATACATATATATGATTTGATTGTGCTTGTTTCACATGTCTTTACATTTTTTTTGAAAAAAAAAGCACAAATTATGTTTGCTAAGCTTGATTTAGTTCATCATGTCAATTATTTTTAATTAGTATCTATTACAAGCTTATGCATTATTTCTTTTAGTATTTCATAAAGGGGAGAAAATTCTTGTTTTTAAATTGGTTTTATGTAAAATTGGTATTGGTTGTATTTTCAATTTGTATCAGTTTTCATTTCAAATTGGTATCTTACTCCCACCATTTATGATGTAAAATACTTTGGTTTGATATATTCTAACATTTTCAATATTAATATCAATGATCTTAGATTGGTATTATTCTCTATTTGGTATCCTCATTGCAAAATGATTTTAGTATTAATCTAAAATTTTGGTTTTTACCTTTAATTGGTATCAATATTTTTCAATTGGTATCAATATGTTTATCAAAAATTTTAAATTGGTATTTAAAAAAAAACTTAAGTTTTGATCTTTAGAGATTTGATGATATGGCAATCGATTGTTTTTTTTTTAGCCCCTTTGTTGATGAATTGACAAAAAGGGGAAGAGATATTTGAGTTTATGTATGCATATATGCATGTTTATATCTTGTTCAAGCATATATTATTTATTGGTTGTTTCCTAACCCTTTTTGATGTATGACAAAAAGGGGGAGAAGTATTGGTGATTTCATGTTTTGGTTTCATATTTTGTACATGTTCATATTTTATACATATTTATCTCATATATGTATATGTAGGTTTCATGTTTTGTATATATTCATATATGTATATGTTTTCATGTTTTATACCTGATAAAATAGAGTATCATTTTAGGGGGAGTTTTTATATCCCTTTTATATCTTGTGTTATAACCTATATGTTTTGTCAACATCAAAAAGGGGGAGATTGTTGGCCCAAAAGGTTACACTCTCTATTTGTTTAAGTTTTGATAATAACAAAACACATAGAAGTTATTTGGTACTAATAAGTTGTTTAGAATGAGTTTCAGGTTTGTACTAGTCATGATGGTCTTATTAAGCATTTTGCAAGGATAATGGCGCTAAAAGGCAAATGACGCAAGAGGACGTTTTCATAGGAGAGAAGGCTCTAGCTCGGCAACGCGGTTCAGAGACACCTTCCTATAAAGTTTTTATATTTTTAGTTTGTTAAAGAATAGTATATACGTTTGAAGCTCAAATACACACACATAAATTCAATACGTTTGGTTTTTGATTTAATCGGTTTTGGATTTCAAGTACATATATCGGGTTTTGGATTTGAACCAGTTTTAGTTCTGCTGATCTTCTTGACACCCTTTTATAGTTGTTATCATAACTTTTTATTCTTGTATTCAAATAACATGATTTAACTTGAATTTCAAAGATAACTTTCAGATCTAAATTTCTTATTCAATAATCATTTTTAGATTCAAATTTTAAAGATGTCAAATATTTGGTTGAACTCTGTTCTTGTTCTGAAAATAGCTTACAGTTTCTGTTTTGACACCTGTCAGTGTTTTATTGATAACGTTTTAATAAAAAATGATATGGAGTTGATTTCAGTTGCATTAAAACGAAAACTTAAAGATCTACAAATTATTCATATATACATAATTCTGAATTCGGACGTGTACAGCCTGAAAAATGTGCTCAAAGTTGATCAATCTGCCAGATTGGCAGTAATGGCTAATTTTCTGGAGGCTGATTTTTAACATGTTTTCAAAATGTGTTTAAGTTTAAATAAAACGTGGTTAGCTGTATTAGAGGGTCAATTTCTTTCTCTTATATTCAAGTAAAACTTTTCTATGTTTACTCTTCCTAAATCCTATATAAAGGGGTCATTAGGGTAAAGGTTTTCACAACAACAAATTCAAAGATCAAAAGTTTTGAGTTTTCTTGAGAAAGAGCTTTGTTTAAGTTTTGGGCTATTATTTTCAAAAGTTTTCTGAAAGTTTTTGGTTCTTAAAATCTCTCTTCTATTTTATATCACTTACAAAACCTTAGGCTTCAATCTTATATATTATTCTCTAGGGTTTTTGTAAAGAAAGTTTTCAAGAGAGAGTTTGTGGTCTTTTGATCATCCAGTGATTATTGTATTTGTGGCTCCACTACCTCTGGACTAGAGGAGTGTGATTGAGGAGTTGGTACTCCCTAGTAGTTGTAATCCTTTGTGGAAGTTCTAGTGGATCGGAAATCCTTCTGGGTGAAGGCGGGGACGTAGAGCTGGGTGCTCGAACCTCGAAACAAATCTCTGTGTTTGCGATTGGTTTACTTGCTTCATTTACTTGCTTTTTATTCATTGTTATATTACTTGCTTCATATTCATTGCTATATTGTCGATCAATACTCACACAACAAGATTGCATTGCGCACCTCAAACTCTTATCTAGAGGAATCACGAGGAAGGAGTTCAGAGCCCTTCACGGGGTATTCGGCTTCTAGTCTTGTTTCGGGTGATCGTTGCATCATAACTTTTAAATTTGTGCATTGATTAGCATTATCACCTATTCACCCCCCCTCTAGGTGATTTCAATTTCGAGGACGAAATTTTTGTTAGGTGGGTAGATTGTAACACCCCGTTCCCGAGATACGACCAAGATATGTATCCCATTTTTTTGACCGTATTATTTTGGGTTGTGATTGCTTATGTTATTTGGTATCGGATCTGGATTCTCAGTCTTAGAGTCAACCTTGACCCGGACCGGGAACCCGATACCGGCATACACACGATTTGACTTTTTTGATAGTCCAATTTGATCAATTTTAGTTTCAAACACTATTTTCTAATATTTTAGATTTTTCATAATTTTCTAGAAATTTTAAGAATTTTTCTGCAAAATCTTCAAATAGGTGTTGGTCGGCATCGCTGACTGATTCCTGAATTTTTAGTTTTCAAACGGAGTTGAATTTTCGAAAACGGATTTCACATTACTTCTTAGAATTTCATTTTCTATCTAAATACATTTTTTGGAATTTTTCAAAATTTTTCAAAATTTGACCAATTCTGGTACCACCGGTACTGCCGGAATATTTTAAGATTTTTAATTTAAAAACTAGATTGAATTTATTGAATCTGATTTCACCAGGTATCTTAAAATAATATTTACTATTTTTGAGAATTTTTCGGAACGTTTCTGAAACAGTCAAATTTTACCTTATTAAAATATAATATTATTTACCGTCCTTTACTTTTCTTACTTTTTCCTTCTCACTCCTCTACTTTGTACTCCCAGAATATTCTATTAATTTAATTATCTAATAAAATATTTATTTATTATTATTTTTACTATTTCTTTTCTTTCCCTTTATTTTTTTCCATTTTTCTTTCTTTTTCTTTCTTTTCTTTTTCCCCCTTACTTCCCCTATACCCTGCAACGATGTGAAATCACTTAGAGGGGGGGTGAATAGGTGATGGCTATATGTAAATGGCACAAATGCGGAATTATAAAATTTAACCAACACAATTAGCTCAAATAAAAGACTTGCAATAAATGAAGCAATCAATAGTGCAAGAATTAAGGAGTTTAGAGTTTAGAGAGATTTGAGCAAACGCAAACACGCAGATATGTTTCCGAGGTTCGAGCCACGCTCTATGTCCCCGCCTTCACACTTGAAGGATTTCCTCTATTGTCGATCCTACTGGATCACCAATACAAGGACACACTTGTCCTGTCTCTCGTGATGCCGCAACACCACCCGGAGCACACTAGCTCGCTTGAGGCCGATGCCTCTACAACTTCACTCAAGAAGAAAATGATCATACTTGATCAAAAATTCGCTCACTTGCACAATCCTAGAACCAATATGTAGATGAGGAATTATGGGATTGTGTAGTGCAAAAGCTAGAGAGAAGTAGAGGTAAAGACTTCAAATGGGTGTCTAGAAATTTAGGGCTTTTGGAGAGAAAATCTTTTCTAAAATGAAAGCCTTTTGAAAACTTGTAAATCCTTTGAAAATCTCTTGTAAAAATGTTCTTGATAGTTGTCTTATCATGTTGAAGTGACCTCCTATTTATAGGGGTCAAAAACAGCTTCAGAGATTCGTTGGGATCAAATCCCAAAAGAAAAACAGTCAGAAAATATAGCTGTTGGAGTCTGTCAGAACTTCTGACAGAAGCCGGTCGACCGGGCCGGTCGACCGCCAACGGTCAAAAATCCGACCATTGGGGCTCAGCGGTCGACCGCCCGGTCGACCCAATCTACCCGAGAGCACTGCAGTGTACTCGGTCGACCGGGTCGGTCGACTGACACGCACATGCACAGATTGTGCGCATCGGTCGACCGGGACGGTCGACCGGTTTCTGTCAGTTCTGAAAAATCAGAACGTCTAGAAACCAGAAATTGGGGTTTTTGGAAATGGTCTTGGATATGAAGTTTTGTATCTTGTAAAACTTAGAGTGTGAGCCTATGTCACTACTCTACCAAGTTTGAAACATTTTTATAAAAACTTCTTTGATAAAACTTGTTTTTCCAAATAAATGTTTTTCCAAAAACTTAAACTATTTTCCAAAAACTTAATCTAAACATGTTAACTCTAAATTGAAAATAGAAATTAAAAATCCTTTTTGAAGTCATGAACCAAATTAAAATGTGTGTGTAGGTGGTAATTCCATAACTCTACTTCTAACATCTAGGTTTTGACAAAATATCTAAAATGAAAAATACAAATACAAATCTTGGTATTCTTCATAGTCTTGATCTTGACTTGGTCTTTTCTTCATCGTCTTGTTCCCGAAGCTTCCTATTGTGCTTGGCTTGGGAATGCAAATCTTTGGCAAACTCCAAACTTGTGAGTCTTGATTGTGGAGCCGTCAAATCAACCTATTTTAACCTGAAATTCTTTTAAACAAAAATTGTTAAATACATAACTAGATATGGTTTGTTATCATCAAAATATCCATCAAGATATAGGGCTAATGGCCTTTGGGCCAACAATCTCCCCCTTTTTGATGATGACAAAACATATTTAGTTATCTCAAATATTTTGGGTAGAGACTTCAAGTGAAGCTCCCCCTTAACACATGCATATACTAAAAAACATACTCAGGCATAGATAAATGTTGCAAATGATAACAATCTAGTGATAATACATATGTCCATGCCAACAAATTCTCATGACATAAAAGAAAGTGAAAACACATGTTTATAAAGAAAGTAACATAAACAAGTAGATAACATATACAAGTAGAAGTCCACACCAAATACATGTCCAGTCACAAAATATAAGTCAAGTACATCAAAAAGTCCATCAAAAGTGTCTCTCAACAAATAACTCTCCCCCTTTTTGACATCATCAAATAAGGGGAGGTCACTCTCATCACTAGGCATCACCAGCATCGTCGCCCTCATCGTCGTCATCATCCTCGTCGTCCTCTGATGAGCTCTCCACAGTAGTGCCTTCAGCCAAAGTCTTATCACCATCATCGTCTTCCTCTGAAGAAGAAGAAGAAGAAGAAGCTGCCTCCTCTGGATCAACGCCGAGCACCTTTGGCCGAGGTGGGGGAACAGATGAAGGAGCTCTGGTAGGAAATGGAGGACCGGTGGAGGGAAGGGGACGAGCAATGGTAGTGGGATCAGGAGTAAACATGTCGAATTTCGTAAAGAGTGCCTCAAATTACGTATCCATGAATCTCATGGAGTCAGCAAAGTAGGACAAATCGTTACGAATTCCTCGGATCTGCGAGTCCATCACCGCACGAGAATCTGCCTCGCGCTGGAATCGTGCGTCCATCTCTGCACGAAGCGCTGCAACATGCTGCTCAATCCAAGCCTGGTGTGCCTCGAACTGAGAGCGTACCTCTGAGGAGATAAGAGCCTGAAGGTCTGGAGGTAAAACAGGGGCAGAAGCAGATGATGTCCCTGGGGCCGAAGAAGATCCTGGAGCAGCAGGAGGAACAGGAGGTTGCTCAGGAGCGTGACGACGCAACTGGGCTTCCATCCTCTTAAGGAGAATGCCGTCAATGTCTATTTGAGGATCATCAGAAGTCTCAGAAAAAAGATCGAAGCCTAGAGTTTTGAGAAGACGGGTGATAAGCATGCCATAGGGTAAACCCCTACCGGACATGCGAATCTGGTCGGATGCTATGTGGGTAGCAATGAGACGGGGAATATTAATTTTAATGCCTCGCAAAAGGCAATAGATAATCAAAGGCACAGGAATTCAAAATCATGAAGGTCAGATGAATATACATCAGCTCCACCAGGGGAGAGATGTAGGATATCAGCGAACTGACCAATGTTTAGGTCAATGTCCCTGCCTAGGACTCTAGAGAAGATCCGGTTTCCATCAAAGAGAGAAATTTGCATAGAAATAAGGCACGAGGGATGAATAAACTTGTTCTTTAATGGTTAAGAACTCGTTTAAGGAGTTGTTCTGCAAAATACGGGGGATATCAAGATGTTCAAAGTCTTGAATAACTACATATCTCCCTGAAATGATGTTTCTCTTGGAAAGATTGATAAAACGATTTTCAGCATGCTCATTTACAAAAGTTCTTTTAGGTTTAGGAGTGTGGGAAGAAGTATGAGCTACTGATTTGCCTTTCTCAGTCCTAGTCCTTTTAGATGTAGACATGTTTTTGAAGAAAAAGATGATTTTTAGGTTAGGGCTTGATCTAGAAAGCTTAGAGACCTAGAAATATTGACAAATAGGGGAAGATCTTAAAGCTAGATAGTAAGAATAGAAGTAAAAATTGTAAGTTCACCTAGAGGGGGGTGAATAGGTGATGGCTAATCTAATGGTCACTTATGAACAAATAATGCGGAATTAAAACTAAGATGACCAAATAAAACTTCTTTTAATTAAACACTTATGTATAACACAAGAGTGTTGCCGAATTCCCCTTGCGAGGCTCTGGACAAGCTCCTCTAGATTCCCCTTGAATGGGTTGAGGTGCCGCGTTGGCTCTCTTGGTTGAATACTAGTGTTAACAACAATCCCAAGCAAGTATAGCAAATATGAGCACAAGTGAATATCATGCATATAAAAATAGACAATAATTGAATGCAAGATATAAATAAAAGACAAGAGAGAGAGAAAGAGCAATCGCAAACACAAGGGTATGTTTCGAGGTTCGAGCACACTTGCTCTACATCCCCGCCTTCGACACACGAAGGATTTCCACTATGCAAGATCCCAATGGATCTCTCCCCGGTGCCGCAACACCTACAAGCCCTTGGACTCTCTAGTCCTTACACACCACAAGCCCACCGGCTCGTCGAGGCCGCACCTCAAGCTACAAGAGTTCGCACCCGAACCCTAAACAACCACGAGCACACTTGCCCGTCTCCTCAAAGTACAAGATGAAATCTTGGTGATCTAAACACTTGATCACCTACAAAAACTCTCACTACAACACCTATAGGATGAATAGCTCAATGGATGCTCAAGTGTTTGTGTGAGAAAGTAAGGAAAGAATCTTTGGTGAAAATCTCAAGAAATCACAATAAACACTCTTATAAAATCTTCCCTTTTGATTGGAAGTATTAGCTCACTATTTTTGTGGAGAAAAACCTCTGGAATGAATATGAGAAAACAGGCTCTAAGGTCTCTAAAAATCTTGGCTCAAAACAATGACAAAACCCCCTTTTATAGAGGCCAGAAAAATCTGACCGTTGGGCTCTGTCAGAGCTTTCGGTCGACCGGTCCGGTCGACCGGCAACGATCAAAATCCGACCGTTGCAGCCTCCGGTCGACCGTCCCGGTCGACCGCGCAACTGGAGAAGAGAGTAAACTCTCTGTCGGTCGACCGGCCTGGTCGACCGAGATTTCCTGAGAGCAAAGCTCTCTGAAGCGGTCGACCGGTCCGGTCGACCGTTCTCCAGTGCACACAGGCGTGCACGTCTGTGCACGTCCGGTCGACCGACCCGGTCGACCGGCCACTGTCAGATCTGAAAAATCAGAACTGCCAGAACCTGAAAATTTTGGGTTTAAGGATTGGTCTTTTTGGCTTAATAAAAAATCCCATAAATACTTAGAAATTCTACAAAAAAATAGTTTTATGATATAGAAACATGCTTGCACAAAATCAAGGCATGTTATTAAAGATTTGACTATTTTTTGTAACTTGGAAATATTGGCTCATAATAAAAACTGTTTTTCTAAAACAACATGTTTTTCCAAATTTTCATCAAATACAAAAACAAGATATACTTTAAAGCATAGTGTGTATGGATATGATCCACTACACAATCAAGATGAAATATCTAGTTTTTGACATAAAGCACTAAACTTGGTTTTGGATATAAGATATGTAAACTTGAAATACCAAGAACCAAATAGAATTTTGTCACAATGAAAATCTTTTATGAAATGAAATTTTTATCATGAAAACAATTCTATCAAGAGTGTGTGTGTGATATGACTTGAGCAATCCACCAATCTATTCTATCCTTTACATTTTATCTAAAACAAATAAAAATCTTATACCTAGACACAAGTCTTCAACTTCTTGAAGTCTTCCCTTGAAGGCTTCTCATCTTCTTGACTTGGTCCAAATGCAATCCACCGAGCTCATCTCTAGATGTGTTCTTGATGCATAGGCTCGTGAATCAACCGGTGCTAGCTTCCAACTTGTCTTTAAATCCTTTGTTGAAGCTCCACACCTACTAAGATCTTGATAAAGAATCTATCACTAATTAAACACAAGATCATTAGTAATCATAACTTCATGAGTTGATCATCATCAAAACTAGGGTGATAGGCCTTTGGGCCAACAATCTCCCCCTTTTTGATGATGACAAAACTCATGAAGTTATATATGCATGGATTAAAGTAAAGCTTCAAAGAAGCTCCCCCTTAACTCATGCATACCAAATAAATAATAGATATGGCAATAGAAGCACATGACATGTATGCAATGTAGGAGATGCAATCATAACAAAATCAAATCTTAAGTCAAATCTTTTGCTCCTAATTGCAAGACAACATATATATGCATAAATACAAATCTTATACAACCTTAAGTAAGGAAGACAAATACTTCTCCCCCTTAAGTAAGGAAATCATGCATATATCACAAATACATCACAAATACTTCTCCCCCTTTTTGTCAATCATCAACAAAGGGTTCAAAGTAAAAGCAAATCAAAACAACCAATAAAGATTTATATGCGATATACATTCATGAAGAGGAAGACGTTAAGTTAGCTTCCCTACAATGTGCATTGCATGAAAGAGGGATGTGAAGCCCTAATTCACACAACACAACTATGTAATGCATAGAAGGAGATGTGAAGCTCCCCCTACACACGTATATCATATAAAGAAGAGATGTTAAGCTCCTCAATTTATAATATACTCAACATGAATCTATATGTAAGAGAGATGTTAAGCTCTCCTTGCATATAGGAAATACAAAACAAAACATTTTAATTTTTTTTTTATATCAAAACAAAATTTTGAACTTTTCCCAATAAAACAAATTTTGAACCAATCATAATTTGTAATTTTGATACCAATAGAAAATAGCACTTGAAGATGTGTGATATCAAGTTATCATTGCAAAATCTTTTAATGTTTCAAACATATTGATATCAATTGTAATCATATAACAAATTTGAAGTTGAAACATATTGATACCAAATGAAAGATCTAAAATAAAATCTTTTTATTTTTCATAAGCTTATGCATAGTTAATATAAGGTGTTAACTTAACTTAGCATAAACTTTTTGTGCTTTTAAGAATGTAAATCAATTGTAAAGCAAGCACATGAAAATCATATATATGTATGTGAATAGATAAGACCATTTTGAAAATTAGGGCATACATATATAGGAACCAAAATGTGAGTAATATACCAATTGTAAAATTAACATTGTAAGTCATGTATATACTCATAACCAAAATTGGTAGGTTTTAAAAATAGTTATGTCTAAGCACTACCAAATTTGAAGAATAAATAACTAGTTATAAATAATTTTTGAAAAACTAGTTAAAGATCCTTCACAAGCATGAAATCATATGTTATTCATGAATTATACTAAATACATACAAGTTTAAGCACTCATAGTCCATAAAGCTCAAAAATTATCTTTTATCATAAAAGATGAGTGTTCAAAGGTTATGTAAATGGTATTTTCATGAAAATAGAAAGTGAAGCATGAATCTCATGAAAATCTTATTTTTCATCTTAAAACAAATCATATATTTTTCATAAAGCAATACTAAATACACAAAGATTTAATCACTCATGGTCTATAAAGCTCAAAATATTTTGTATCATAAAGATGAGTGTTCAAAAGATCATGTAAATAGTATTTTTATGAAAGTAGTCATTCAAGCTCAAAAAGATCATAAATCACATTTTGTTTTACACATGTTTTAATCTTTAATACAAATCAAAAACATGAAAAATCATCAATTTTTTTATTATTTATTTAAAATACTAATCTTCATGGTATATGTATGATTTATCCAATTCTAACAATATGCATACATATTCCAAATATGAAAAGAGTCCAATATATATTGCATGAAGGCAAATGACTCAAGGGTATACATGTATATTTATTAGATTTGAATTAAACACACATATACATGAAGTAAGATCAAAGATAGGCATAACAGGTATAAATGACGGAATCATCAAAACTAGCCTATACACATGCATATAGTGAATACAAATGAGCATGAAGTTCAAATATATATAAGTCAATTGTAGTTCACTATTCATATATGTATAAATACAAGTTTTGACACATTCTACATTTAAGCATGTAAATGCCACAAGAAGCACCAAAAATAAATATGAACATACTACATGAAATTAAAAGCATGTGCATAAATGGAATAGGAGTTTAGAAATCGTTACCAACTTCAAAGCTCCTAGCATGGTGGTTGACCCACCAAAATTCCTTGATAGCGGTGCTCCAAGTATGTGTCATTTTAGTTCAAATGCACCCACCATCAAGGCACCAATCCTCTCAAGTTTTGTGAGAGCCCTCACCTACATCAAAATCAAAGGGTGGGGGTTTTTGTACCCATATTTTCTTGGGTCCTTTGAGGTTAGTCTTGTTGTAAGGCACCCAAAAATTCTTATTCTTGGCAAAATTGAAATGACCTAATCTATCATAACAATATTTTCTTAAATGGCCTTTGCGGCCACAATGTGTACAAACGTACACCTTAGTATGCTTATGTGTAGGAGTGTGATCATGTTGTGCAACATAAGCATGAGCATGATGATGTGCATGAGAGGAAGGAGTTTGTTTCTTTGAAAACAAGGACTCCAATTTAGAATGATTGAATGCACAAGAGTTCAAGGTTAAACTCAAATTATTCATTTATTTTTCAAATCTTTAATCTCATTAGTGGTGGCATGTAAAGCATGATGAGATATATGATCATTTTTCTTTTTCTTTTGTGAAACAAAATCTTTTCTTTTTCACAAATTTTTCTTTTCAAAGATTTATTTTCTTGAAAAACATCTTCCTTTTGTTTTTCCACCAAATCAATCTTATTTTTCAAAATCATATTTCCTTCACATAAAACATTCAATTTAGACATTAAGGAAATATTCTCATTTTTCAAATCTTCATTTTCTTTTTCTAAGCATGCCATTTTATTTTCTAAAGAATCTTTATCATTAAGCATGGCATCAAAATTCTTTTTCAAAATTTTATTATCTTTTTCTAAACATGCAATGTTACTTCTAAAAGAGTCATGTTCTACATGCATGCAAGCAATTTCCTTTTCAAATTTTTATTATTCTTTTTAATCATGTCATATTTCTCAAGCAATAATTGGCAAAAAGTATTAAGCTCATCATATGACATATTAACATCCTCATCCTCGGATTCGGTAGTTACCTCAAGGGGGTTATCCCCTTGGACCATATAGCATACGTTGGAGATGTCGCTTCCAACGTCCGAATCGCTCCCCGCATAGTATAGGTCCTTTTCGCCAAGGGAGGTGATGATGTTCCAAGCTACAAAAGCTGATTCAACATTAGAAACCCTAGATAAATAATCATCATTTAGGGTTGACTTAATAGCATGAAGGGCTTTTGCATTAGCCTCAATGTTCTTACCATTTAAGCAATATTCTTTATTAGTTGTGGCAAGATATACACTAAGGCCAAGTCCTTTGAGGAACAAAGACATCTTAACCTTCCAAATTTGGATGTTAAGAATGTCAAAGGTGGGTGGTGACATGAAGTCCATGGTGAGGTGTGTGTGTACAAAAATATTGTGATTAGCCTAAAGGAGGATCTTTAACTCTTAGGTTGTTAGACTCAAATCAAGAGCACTAGCTCTGATACCAATTGTAAGTTCACCTAGAGGGGGGTGAATAGGTGATGGCTAATCTAATGGTCACTTGTGAACAAATAATGCGGAATTAAAACTAAGTTGACCAAATTAAACTTCTTTTAATTAAACACTTATGTATAACACAAGAGTGTTGCCGAATTCCCCTTGCGAGGCTCTGGACAAACTCCTCTAGATTCCCCTTGAATGGGTTGAGGTGTCGCGTTGGCTCTCTTGGTTGAATACAAGTGTTAGACAATCAATCCCAAGCAATTATATAACAATTAAGCACAAGGGTATATCAAGCATATAAAGATAGACAATAATTGAATGCAAGATATAAAAGAGACAAAGAGAGAGAGAGAGAGATAGAGTGAGCAATCGCAAACACAAAGGGTTTGTTTCGAGGTTCGAGCACACTTGCTCTACATCCCCGCCTTCGACACACGAAGGATTTCCACTATGCACGATCCAACCGGATCTCTCCTTGGTGCCGCAACACCTACAATCCCTCGGACTCCCAAGTCCCTTACACACGCAAGTCCACCGACTCGCCGAGGCCGCACCTCGCACCACAAGAGTTCACACCCGAACTCCACACCACAACGAGCACACTTGCCCGTCTCCTCAAAGAACAAGATGAAATCTTGGTGATCTAAACACTTGATCACCTACAAAACTCTCACTACAACACCTATAGGATGAATAGCTCAATGGATGCTCAAGCGTTTGTGTGAGAAAGTAAGGAAAGAATCTTTGGTGAAAATCTCAAGAAATCACAATAAACACTCTTATAAAATCTTCCCTTTTGATTGGAAGTATTAGCTCACTATTTTTGTGGAGAAAAACCTCTGGAATGAATATGAGAAAACAGACTCTAAGGTCTCCAAAAATCTTGTATTGAAAACAATGACAAAACCCCAATTTATAGGCTGCCAGAAACCTAGCCGTTGGGTTCTGTCAGTACAGTCGGTCGACCGGGTCGGTCGACCGCCAACGGTCAAAAATCCGACCGTTGAGGCTCTGCGGTCGACCGGCCCGGTCGACCGAATCTACCCGTGAGCACCGCAGTCTCCAGCGGTCGACCGTCCCGGTCGACCGGCCACTGTGCTGCCAGACGTGCACAAGTCTGTGCACGTCGGTCGACCGCGAGATCGACCGGCCATGGAGCGGTCGACTGACTCGGTCGACCGGAAAGGCCTGTCAGCCAGTTCCAGGTCTGCACAGTTACGGGATTTGAAAATAGGTCTTTTCACTCAATAAAAATCCCATAAATTCACAGTAAATCAAAAAAATAGTTTTAATCACAATAAAAACTGTTTTTCTAAAAATATGTTTTTCTAAAACTTGTTTTTCCATAACTTCACAAAATACAAAACAAGATATTTGAGTTCATTTAAAGTATAGTGCGTATGGATATGATCCACTACACAATCATAATGATATATCTATGTTTTTGTCATTAAGCATATAACTTGGTTTTGGTTAAAGATGTGTATAATAGAAATACCAAAAAACCAAAGTAGATATTTTGTCACAAAGAAAAAATTCTTTTCTAAGACATAGAAATCTTTTATGAAAGCAATCCTATCAAGAGTTCTATTAAGAGTGTGTGTGTGATATGACTTGAGCAATCCACCAACTATTCTATCCTTTACATTTTATCTAAAATAAAAATACAAATCTTATACCTAGACACAAGTCTTCAACTTCTTGAAGTCTTCCCTTGAAGGCTTCTCATCTTCTTGACTTGGTCCAAGTGCAATCCACCGAGCTCATCTCTAGATGTGGTCTTGATGCATAGGCTCGTGAATCAACCGGTGCTAGCTTCCAACTTGACTTTAAATCCTTTGTTGAAGCTCCACACCTACTAAGATCTTGATAATGAATCTGTCACTAATTAAACACAAGATCATTAGTAATCATAACTTCATGAGTTGATCATCATCAAAACTAGGGTGATAGGCCTTTGGGCCAACAAAAATTGGATTTTTACCTGAAAGATGAAGAACCAAAACCCTAGATCAAGAAAACCTGAATCTCTTCGAATCCAGCGGATGGGAAGACCTGAAATTGAAGATCCAGCACTTGTAGATGAAATTAGAGGTGGGTTTTGAAAGGATTTGAAAAATATTGAGAGATCAGAGAGTTAGAGGAAATTTTGGAGAAGGAGGGGATATGGGTTCGTCGGCTGTGAGAGTGAGAGAGAGAGAAAAAAAGTCAAATAAATAGTAGTTTTAGGGCTGAATACGATGAACGGTCGACCGGTCGGTCGACCGATAAAACCCGAGAGCTCTGTAATTTCAGAGCGGTCGACCTAAGGATCTCGAGAGCTCTGCAGACTTGCAGCGATCGACCAGATCTAAGGTCGGTCGACCGATGGCAGATAAAAAAATAAAGGCAATTTATTTCAGGCGAACGCGGTCGACCGTGACTATTTCCGGTCGACCGGCTTTGCCTGAAAGACAGTTCTGCAGCATCAGCCAGAAGGAAAAATTTAAAATAAAATTTTAATTAAATACAAGGATGATATAATTATACACACAACATGTTTTAATCTTTATTAGGTCAACTTATCAACCAAAATTACATACAAGACATTTTATTTTAATTTTTCATATATAATACAAGTTTTAGAGATGTTGAAGCCGAATACCCAGTGACGGGTTCTGAACTTCATCCTCTTGATTCCTCTTGAATGAGTTGAGGTGCGCAATTGCCATCTCTAAGGTATTTGCTTTAAATATGAAAATTTTTACAAAAATTAATTTTTAGTTTTGAAATACGATGTGTACATAGATATATCATGAAGACTAGATATGTGGACATTCACAAAGGATATCAAACAAGAAACATGGCATATACACAATTGAGATAGAAATGTAACTCTACATAAGCATATGTCTATAGAGCACAAAAATAAACTAACATTTCTATACATTTGTATATATATCAAACAAGAAATTAAACTTTTAAATGGAGAAAGTACCGAACATGGGCAATCTCCAAAATATAGGTGCCTCCACGATAGCGATGCAAGCTTGATGTGATCTTTGGGCTTTGTTGCATCCACCACCCGGGCACCGTTTCCCCCTAAGTCTTGGAGGAAGAAGATCCACCTGCATCATTTAAATTTGGTGGGTCTTTTGGTACCCATATCTTTTTGGGTCATTTTGGATTAGTACCGGGACGAACCCAAACATATTTATTATGCACATTATTTTTAGCAAAACAAAACTTTTCTAAATGGCCTTTGCGGCCACAATGCGTGCAAATATAAATTCTACCACTACCATACATGTATGCATGTTTATGTGTGTGTGCATGTTTCCGTGCATGTACATGGTGAGTGTGTTTCCCTTAGGTTACTCCCTTAGGAAATCTAGATGCAAATTTAGTTAGATCAAAGGCACACTTTTTAAGAGTTGAATCTAAAACATCAACTCGTTTTTGCATTTCCACAAAATCATTTTTATTACATGATGCAAAAGGGGTTTTACCTTTACAAGCTAGTTTGTATTTTTCAAAGTCAATTTTTATTTTCTTAAATGCACAAGATAAATCATTTTTCTCTTTTTCAATAATATTAATTTTATCTTTTAAAGACTCATTTTCCCTTTTTAGTTTCTTGTTATGAGATTGAGAAATCTCATACCTATGTTGTAGTTCTTCGAAAAATTGAGCTAACTCATCCATAGTCAACTCATCCTCATCCAAAGTGTTATCGATTGTTACCTTCGAAGCATCGTCTCCATGTGCCATGAAGCACATGTGTGCGGCGTCGTTCTCCTCTTCGGAATCCGACTCCGTGTCATCCCACGTGGCCACCATAGCTTTCTTCTTCTTATGGCCGTTCTTGGAGGTTGTGGCTTGGAGAGCGGGGCAATCCGCAATAAGGTGTCCGATCTTCTTGCAATGGAAGCAAGGACCGGGTTCTTCTCTTTTCTTCTCATATCTTCCTTGAGGTTTCCCTCTCCGGAAGTTGCTTTGCCTCCCTTTCCTGTAAAACATTTTGCCTACCTTCCGGATGAGCATGGCGAAGTCCTCATCGCAATCCTCCGATGAGTCATCCTCTTCAATGATGGTTGGAGTGGCTTTGAAGGCGAGTGCTTTCTTCTTGGGTGCCTCCCTTTCTTCTCTTACCTTCATCTCCATCTCATGTGTTTTGAGATTACCGATGAAGCCGGAGAAGTCCATCTCCTCTCGATCGTTAAGCTCCTTGAGGGTAGTCGCCTTTACTTCCCATGCCTTGGGAAGAGCTCTAATGACCTTCCTTATCTTTTGGTCATTGTCAATCGTGTCACCTAGAGAAGATAAAGCAATAGTGATCTTGGTGAAACGAGTGAGCATGTCATCAATGCTTTCACTTTCAAGCATATAAAAATTCTCATATTGAGAACGAAGCAAGTCAATCTTGGATCTCTTGACTTGTGACGTTCCCTCATGAGTCACAATTAAAACATTCCATACTTCATATGCAGATTTACAGTTAATAATGCGTGAGAGGTCATCTTCATTAAGGGCTTGGGTTAAAGCATATTGAGCCCTAGCATTAGCCTCATAGTCCTTGGTAGTGTCCTCGGACCATGATCTCTCATCGGTGAGAGGCTCTACAAATTCTTTAGTTATGGCCCTAGCTACTCTAACTCCTAGGGTCTTAAGGAAGAGGTTCATCTTGACTTTCTATATGGGAAAGTTCAAGCCATCAAACTTAGGTGGGGACTTGATGCTAGAAAAGTCAAGTGATGCCATGGATGAATAGTATAATGCACAATATATGAAGAATGCAACAAATATATAGCCAAATGCAAGGATCTCCCTAAGGTGGTTAAACCAAATAGTAGGGTTAGGCTCTGATACCAATTGAAATCACCTAGAGGGGGGGTGAATAGGTGATGGCTATATGTAAATAGCACAAATGCGGAATTATAAAATTTAACCAACACAATTAGCTCAAATAAAAGACTTGCAATAAATGAAGCAATCAATAGTGTAAGAATTAAGGAGTTTAAAGTTTAGAGAGATTTGAGCAAACGCAAACACGCAGATATGTTTCCGAGGTTCGAGCCACGCTCTACGTCCCCGCCTTCACACTTGAAGGATTTCCACTATTGTAGATCCCACTGGATCACCAATACAAGGACACACTTGTCCTGTCTCTCGTGATGCCGCAACACCACCCGGAGCACACTAGCTAGCTTGAGGCCGATGCCTCTACAACTTCACTCAAGAAGAAAATGATCACACTTGATCAAAATTCGCTCACTTGCACAATCCTAGAACCAATATGTAGATGAGGAATTATGGGATTGTGTAGTGCAAAAGCTAGAGAGAAGTAGAGGTAAAGACTTCAAATGGGTGTCTAGAAATTTAGGGCTTTTGGAGAGAAAATCTTTTCTAAAATGAAAGCCTTTTGAAAACTTGTAAATCCTTTTGAAAATCTCTTGTAAAAATGTTCTTGATAGTTGTCTTATCATGTTGAAGTGACCTCCTATTTATAGGGGTCAAAAACAGCTTCAGAGATTCGTTGGGATCAAATCCCAAAAGAAAAACAGTCAGAAAATATAGCTGTTGGAGTCTGTCAGAACTTCTGACAGAAGCCGGTCGACCGGGCCGGTCGACCGCCAACGGTCAAAAATCCGACCGTTGGGGCTCAACGGTCGACCGCCCGGTCGACCCAATCTACCCGAGAGCACTGTAGTGTACTCGGTCGACCGGGTCGGTCGACTGACACGCACATGCACAGATTGTGCGCATCGGTCGACCGGGACGGTCGACCGGTTTCTGTCAATTCTGAAAAATCAGAACTTCCAGAAACCAGAAATTGGGGTTTTTGGAAATGGTCTTGGATATGAAGTTTTGTATCTTGTAAAACTTAGAGTGTGAGCCTATGTCACTACTCTACCAAGTTTGAAACATTTTTATAAAAACTTCTTTGATAAAACTTGTTTTTCCAAATAAATGTTTTTCCAAAAACTTAAACTATTTTCCAAAACTTAATCTAAACATGTTAACTCTAAATTGAAAATAGAAATTAAAAATCCTTTTTGAAGTCATGAACCAAATTAAAATGTGTGTGTAGGTGGTAATCCCATAACTCTACTTCTAACATCTAGGTTTTGACAAAATATCTAAAATGAAAAATACAAATACAAATCTTGGTATTCTTCATAGTCATGATCTTGACTTGGTCTTTTCTTCATCGTCTTGTTCCCGAAGCTTCCTATTGTGCTTGGCTTGGGAATGCAAATCTTTGGCGAACTCCAAACTTGTGAGTCTTGATTGTGGAGCCGTCAAATCAACCTATTTTAACCTGAAATTCTTTTAAACAAAAATTGTTAAATACATAACTAGATATGGTTTGTTATCATCAAAATATCCATCAAGATATAGGGCTAATGGCCTTTGGGCGAACACGATGGCCGCCCATCCCTTGCACCTGCAACAGCTGCAGCAGCAGCAGCAGCATTAGCTGCAGCAGCACCCCCATCCCCCCATTCCTCATCCATACACTCCCTCTCCTTCTTCTCTTTATAATATCTTTCCTTCTTTCCTATTTCATTCTTCATCTTCTCCATTTTCATTTCCCACCAAAACTAACCTCCCACTCATCACCGCCGCCTCCACCACCGGAGCCGCCACCGCCGCCGTACCTAGCCGCCGACCACACCCCCCACCTCCCCACTTCCTTCTCCACTTCCATCACCCCCAAACACCACTCCTTCTTCTTTAATTTTAACCAAACCCAACACACCATCATCCTCTTCTTCTCCAAAATTCACCATCATCTCCACCAATTCCACCACTCCAACCACCCCATCATTACCTCCTCCTCCTCCAACTCCCCACCACCTCCAATAACCACCACAACCACCACCACCACCAAACAACAACTCCAACAACACAGCAAACTCCACCACCCCGTCTCCCCGGGCCCTAGGCCGCAACCCCCTCCTCACCGGCCGCCCTCCGGCGGCGGTGCCGCCCAGGCTGCCGGCCAAGCCCCCTCTCCCATTTTTCTTTTCTTTCTTTCTTCCTTTCCTTCTTTTCTTTCTTCCCTTTCTTTCTTTCTTTCTTTCCTTTTCCTTCTCTGTTTCCTTCTTTTTTTGTCCTTTTCCTGCATATCCCCCCTCTTCTTTCTTTCCTTCTTTATTCTTCTTTCTTTTTCTTTCCTCTTTCCACCTTTCCTCTTTTAAACATTTCCAACAAATACCCTCTCTCTCCCCTTCCTACAACTCTCTCTCTTTCTCCTGTCTCTCCCCTCTCATTCTCTTTCTAATATTTATAATATATAATATATATATGTGTGTGTATATATATATATATGTGTATATATATATGTGTGTGTGTGTGTGTGTGTGTGTGTGTGTGTGTGTCTATATATATATATATATATATATATATATATATATATATATATATATATATATATATATATATATATATATATATATATATATATATATATATATATATATATATATATGTGGGCTAGTAGCTTGCTCGCACGTGTTCTCGGACTTCTCAGATTTTTCTCGATATTTTCGTTCTGGTGTTAGGTGAGTACATTTCTGCTGTTGCTTCATACTTTATTACCATCGTTACATGTCTAATAATTATTACCCTACCTTTTAATACATGATGTCTCATTATGCGAGTTGATATATAATGCGAGTACTTTTTATGTTGCTTCATGCTTTGCTATCACCGTTACAAGCCTAATAATTGTTACTGCGGTTTTTAGTACATGATACATCGCTATATGAGTTAATATATGATGTTAGCACTTGACATGTTATACTTGACACTTGATATCTGGCACTGACACTTGACATGTTATATTTGACACCCGATACTCGACACTTAATATCTGACATCGGTACTTGACATGTTATCACTTGACACCTGGTATATGATACTTGATAATTGACATGCTATTACTCACTTGACATGCTATCAACAGGTACTAGTATATTTGACCCGATGTTGTTACACCTGACTGGATACTATTACACCGGATACCTGTAGTTATTTGCATATTCATGATTATCACTTTTACGGGGACTTAGCATGATTATTATATTGTTACCAGATATTTTGTACTCCTGTGCTCCTAAACTCCTGTATACTTGAACCCCTGAAATAGGGGGACTCCTGACATTATACTCCTGATATTATACTCCTGTTGGCCCCCGTAATAGGATAACCATGGATATTGGACATTATCATTGAACAATCTGCAATAATTAAACAACTTACATCGGGACGGGAGAAATTGATGGGTACCGATATAGCTTCTGTGTTTATGGTGGCCATACAAATGTTGTACAACTAATTCCTGGGCTTCGAGCTGGAGGCCACCAGGCGCTTCTGTGGGGTGTACTGGCACCCTACTCCCCTGCCTGCCTGTCGGGTGTGCCATAATCCCCTGGGTATATTCCTGTGGGGAGCGGTGACGCTATTCCTGTTCGAGCGTATACTAAGTCCTTCGGGGATATAGTAAGTCCCGGTACCTAGCGGTATGTTCCGCTCAGTACCGGATACTCCTGGACCGTTGTTCCGGGCATGCACGGGACCCACTCTAAATATGTTTCGTCGTTCCCCATCAGTTTCCAATAACCAACCTCGCTCGACTTGTATGCGGAAGTATATGGTACGGGCCATATACCGAAACATACAAATTGAACGAGTCTTAGTAATAATTTGATAATTGACTTCATGCTACATAAATTTTATTGTCATTTCCATACTTGCTATTTATTGTAGTTATTCCATGCTTGTTGATTTTAGTACTTAACACATGACCTGCTATATTTGCTTTTATTTCATGCCACATAAATTTTAATGTCATTTTCATATTTCACTATTTATTGTGGTTATTCCATGCTTACTGATTTGAGTACATAATACTTGACTTGATGCACTCACTTTTGTTTATACTTATCATTTGGGTTCTTGCACTCGCTGAGTTCCCACTAACAATCCTGGATTTACATGTCCAGATCTTGCAGCTTGGACTGAGGTGGACCTATCAGCTGAGGACCAAGCTTTCTTAGAGGAGCAGGCGGTCAGCCGTAGCTTCATCCCATCTTCCCCGCTCGCGAGATTCCCTCTTCCAGCTTGTGAGTCCTTATCTTTTGTACCCTGTACAGTGTACTTTTGTACTACCTGGTGATGTAATATTTATGTAATATTATGTCACAATCAGTGATGACTGAGTACTTGTACTTTTACATTAGAATGTATATTACCACGTATTTTCGCACTCTGATTCATGTATTGTATTGATGCTTAGCGTACATACGTGATGATACCATCGTCCTGCGTATGTACGTCGCAGTAGTGTCTCCGTATCTGTGGGACTAGGGCACTACATAAACAATTAACCATAAATAATAATTAAATGAAAATGAAATGTAGTAGTCACAGTAAGAAATTAAAGTGCTTGAAACTGGGAGTCAAATATTTTTAGGGTGGTTCGGGAATCTCCCTACATCCACCATCTAAAGACATCTTCTCTAAGATTTCAAATTCACTATAACCGTCTAACCCGAAGCAAAGGATTATACTGCCAACACCCTTACTTGAGCTTGGACTTTTTTCTCCTCGAAAAGAAAACAACTGTTAACCTCCTTTCCCGAATTTTAACTTTCTCCCCTAGAACAAGAGGGTACACAAGTTCATAAAAATTGATTTGTTCTCTAAACAAAAGTGAGAAACACTAAAGCGTATCACAAATCAAATAATATAAGATGAGACTTTTGGGAATCCAATCAGCAGAGAAGATGATACACCAGAGAATAGTTACTAATGGAACGAACAATTAAACAAAGAAAAGAAAGAGTGAACACAAGATTTAACGAGGTTCGACAATTTGCCTACATCCTCGGGGGAAGGGGAGAGAGTTCTTATTGAATAAATCAATTACAGGTTATAGGTTACAAATATTGGGGACACTACCCCTCTTTATATAACTAAAGAAATCACGAAAAAAAACCAAAAATACCTAATTCGAATTAGAAACGAATTCAGAATCAAATTTGAAAACAGGCCGCTGCAGCCAGATTAGTCGACTAGGAAACATCCTAATCAACTAATAACTCATATTAGTCGACTAGAGATGTGGCCTAGTCAACTAGTCTATAATGAAACAGATTTTCAACTCTCTATTTGTATCATTAGTCCACTAGTCTGAATGCCTAGTCGACTAGGTCCTGTTCATCCTGTGCAATCCACCACTGATATGACTAATACGCTCTCGTATTTTAACACCATTGATTGCATTGATCTTTAGCTAAACTTCAACAGAGTTTAAGAAACTCTACCAACAAGATTTTACCTTCTCCCCCCACAATTCTCTACCTCGATGAAGATTTCTCAAATCTAAGCCGAAACACAACATAGCACTATGCCGACTCCAACTGGCTGCACCATTGTGGTTGCCTACATGCCCATGTCCAACAGGATTAAGCCACACGTAGTTCATCCAAATGAGCTTCATCGAGCTCAAGCAACTGTGACTAAATCTTCAGCAGTGAATCGAACTGCCTGAGTTATATGAACCCCTTTACCAATACCGTCATGAAGAACAATGACCTTCAATTTGAGCTTGTTACACTCACCAACTTGAGATTCATGTTTCTTCTCTCACTTTCGTGAATTTATCTTGGCTTCAATAGCTGCAAACAATTCGACATTCTCATCAATATCTTCAACCTGTTTAGCATCAAAACCGGCTATATGATCTCCACTCGGTGTTACATCCGGTAAAATCTTTACTGATACCGAACCAACTAGAGGTGGTGGAGTAGCATCAACCTCTACCCGCTACGATACATCTATGATCTTCAATCTCTTTACCTGCTGAAAGATGATAGACTTCAACAATGAAGCCTCATCAAAAGTGACATGCTTACTCAATACAATCTTCTTGTTTTCAGGGTTCCATAACTTGTAGCCTTTCATATTTCTCTTGACACCCAAAACTCAAACTTCTTTGCTCGCGAATTTATCTTGCCATCTTTGACAATAAAGTAGGCAGGACTTTCAAATACACTCAGCAAATCATAATCCTGAGTAGCTTCACCTGACCAAATATCCAACGGGGTTTTGCCTCCTACCGTAGTCGATGATAATCTATTTATGAGATGGCTAGCATATACAATCGCTTCAGCTCAAAACGATTTGTCTAATTGTGCATTAGACAACAAACACCGAATCTTCTCCAGCAAGGAGCGGTTGATTTTCTTAGCCAACCCATGTATTCCATTTGTGAAGTGAGTACCAATACCAGTGTTCTGGCCAAATTGTAGGTTCTTATTTTTTTTTCAATATTACCAATTTGGAGCTCCTTAATCTTCCTACCAGTTTGTTTCTCCATCATATCCTTCCACTTTACCAGCAACCTAGGGCTTCAAATCTTTGTCTCATGGGATATATCCAACAGTGTCTAGATAAATTATCAATAAAAGAGACAAAGTACCGATGACCTCTAAGCGATGCAGTCTTAGCAGGTCCCTAAATACTAACGTGAACTCAATCAAAAAGACCTTCCTACGTTGAGTAGTGGTGTCGAATTTCACCTTCGTCTTCTTGTCCAGAACGCCATATTCACCCAATTCTATGTTGCAGGTAGATGCACCTTTCAATGATCCCCTCTTTCCTAGAGCTTGCAAAGACTTTTCTCATGTATGTCCGAGCCTCATATGCCAAACCTGTGTACAAACATCACCTGAAGAAATAGAAGTCGCCGCTCGCCCTGTAACTGTACCACCCATCAAGTAGTATAGGTTATTGTGTCGAATACCCTTCAACACCACCATCGAGGCTCTAGTCATCTTTAGAATACTATCTCTTATAGATACTCCATGACCCAATGCTTTCAAGGTACCAATAGAAATAAGATTCATTTTCAGTTGAGGTACATACCTCACATCCTTCAATTCCCGCACCATCCCATCAAACATCTTGATATGAACTGTACCTATCACTTTCACTTTACATGGATGATCATCACCCATGACAGCGAAACATCCATCTAGTTTCCCAAAGCTAGAAAATCAATCTCTGTTCGGGCACACATGATAGATAGCCCCTGTATCTAATACCCACTCAGAATCACCTGTGTAACCAATAGTAGGAGTAGTAACGGAGAACGAGAATACCGATGAGTCTGAGTTTGATCCACCTACCTGTGAAGTACCAACTTGTGTACTGATCACGTGTACGAGATTTGTCTCGGTCTTCGACTCCTTCTTCTTATCTTTGATCCTTTGATAATCAATCTTTCAGTACCCTATCTCTTTGCAGAAGGCACACTGGTTCTTTTTTAGATCTCTAAAGCCTGGTCTGGACTTGGATCTCTCACGCTCGCCTTTGCCCTTTCGATTGAAACCTATGCCTCTTATCATCAACGCCTCTGCTGATGTACCATTGGAAGAAGATTGCTTATCCTTCCTCCTCACTTCATAATTTACAAGAACAACCGACACATTATTATACTTAAGTGATTGTTTCCCATTTATCAAGGTGAGGACGAAGGTTCCATACTCTTCTTCAGGAAGAAAATTCAAAAGAATTAACGCCTTATCCTTTTGTTCAATATCCACATCCACATTAATCAAATCTGTAAGAAGCTTTGTGTAGTTGATTGTGTGCTCAGCAATAAAGAGTCTTTTCTCCAACTAAAGCGATAAAGCCTCCTTTTTAGAAACAGTCGAGACTCAATACTCTTCGTCAAATATTTTTTCTCGAGAATCTCCCACATCTTCATTGCAAACATCTTATAGCACATGATACTTGATGTCTTGTGTCAAATGAGACCTTATAAGACCACACGCTGTCCCATTCATCTTGTCCTAATTCTTTTCAGAAGTCTCCTTCGGCTTTTCTTTCCATCACAGAGTGTCTTCAAGATTTGATGCCGTCAACATCCCAAAATTGTTCGTGCCATCAAACTTTACCACGTCGATCTTCATTAGATGTGGTTTCACAAATTTCACCGTGGATTGACTTTCTCCGGCCATCTTCTCAATAGATTTCTCAACACAATGCGGAAAACAATTAGTGAAAATAAATCTAAATATGAAAGATCAGATCTTTACCTTCGAACGAAACTGTAGACAGTCTCCAAGTTGATTTGCTCCACCTGAATAAAAACTCCATGTTGAACCTAGAAAGCTCTGATATCATTTGTTGGGAATCCAATCAACAGAGAAGATGGTACACAAGAGAATAGTCACCAATAGCACGGACAATTAAATAAAGAAAAGAAAGAGAGAACACAAGATTTAACGAGGTTCGGCAATTTGCCTACATCCTCGGGGCAAGGGGAGAGAGTTCTTATTGAATCAGTCAATTACAGGTTACATGTTACAAATGTTGGAGATATTACCCCTCTTTATATAGTCAAAGAAATCACGAAGAAAAAAATCAAAAACACTCGGATCAGAAACGAATTCAGAATCAGATTTGGAAACAGCCGCTACAGCCGGATTAGTCGACTAGGAAATATTCTAGTCGACTAATAACTCATATTAGTCGACTAGGGATTTGGCCTAGTCAACTAGTTTGTAATGAAACAGATTTTCTAACTCTTAATTTGTATCATTAGTCGACTAGTCTGAATGCCTAGTCGACTAGGTCCTGTTCCTCCTGTGCAGTCTATCATTGATACGACTGATACGCTCTCATATTTTGACACCATTGATTGCATCGATTTTTGGTTAAACTCCGACAGAGTTTAAGAAACTCTATCAACAAGATTTTATCCTCTGTCTCCACAGAGGCTCTATGTAATCAAAAAGTAAGAATAAATATTTTCAATAATTGGCACTTAAATATTGAGAATTTAAGAAGAAATTTTTAATGATTGTATAATTGAATTCTAAGATTCTCCAATCAAAAAAATATAATTGAAAAATGAATGGAGAAAATTGATGAAGAATAAAAGCCTAGTCACTTCTTAATTGAAAAGTAGGTGAAGAGGACTGAAGAAGATTAAAGCTCAAAACAGCTTCTATCAGTTTTTCTGAGTACTTTTTGTGTGTGTGAAAATGTTGTTCTTTACCAATTGTGTTCACTAATTTGAAGCTTAATTCAGATCTCAATTAAAGATTAAGACCAGATTTTTTTAGAAAATTAACCTTTAGAAATGAGAGAGAAAATGCCTGTTTATGCATTTAATGTGCACTGCAAAATTAGACAGGATGGATCCCCCTTTTGACAACATTAATTGCAAGTTGAGAGATGAGAGGAGGAAGAAAGAAACATGTAGCAGTAAGAAAAGAGAGAAAATATAGGTCCAAATGGTAAAAAAAATGTAGGCTGAAAGTAGAGGTGATTTGAAATATACAGCTGCAACTGTAGCAGCCCAAGAAAGATAATGAGTAGGGGATAACTTGCAGCCACTTGTTTTATGAGATGGCAAGCCTATAAACATGTTACATGGGTCAAAGCATGATGGAGACTTGTACATACCTATATGAAGAGATGACGTGTGTGAGAGAGAGAGAGAGAGAGAGAGAGAGAGAGAGTGAGTGAGTGAGTGAGAATTAATATTTATATCAAAAGACACTTTGTGACTCTCCCTTACTATCAGATTTTGACAATGGAGCAAAATAATATTTTAATGTTTTTTATGACAAATGAGAAAAATGAGATGAACAAAACTTTAATATAACTCTTTTGCCTTCTGCCACTCAAACTTCTGGTGGATTAGGATATATGTATATAGAAATAGATGATCAAGAAATTTAGTCTTTCGAGCTAGGATAAATTTTGGGTTCTCAAGAATGATTTGAATACTAAGAATTTCTATATGTGCCAAAAGAAAATAATTAAATTTACTCTTTAATTACTAACATATTTTTCTGTGAATAAGAAAGTTGAAACTTGATTCTCTTTTGCTCCAAAAGCTCTTGTGTAGCTTGATTTTGTTTTATTGTTGCTCGAATTTATGGAGTTTTATTATTCTTTCATCCTCTATCTAGATGTGACAATTTAGCATAATTTATCAATCTTTTTTTACTTTGCCTTATCTTGTAATAAGAGAAAATTACTAACACAGACTCATTAGTAGTTAATTTATATGTTAATACGCATCATCAAAATACTTAAAAATACAAGCTGAATGGTAGTCGAACCATTATACATCGTTGTGTCATCATTTACTTGGCTCTATCTCTGATATTCTCGTCTTTCTACTCATTTAATTGCTTTGCGTTTGTGTTAATATTTGTTATTGTTAATTATATTTTTAGACTTGCATTATCCGTTGAGTTTCATTAATATTAGGAAAAAGTTTTAGATAACCATATTCGCTTCCTCTCTTGGGGTGGTATATTAATTTTCACAGAGTACAAATGTCTTTTTACCCCTAGAGAATTGAAGAGCTTGCAGGTGACCTACACGAAAGGCGAGCTTAATTTCTTTAGGATAGAGTATCATGGGCTGGATATCCCCAAGCCGACAATTACTCCCCTTTCTCTTTTATAATTTATTTGATTTTGCCTTCGTAAAATTATTTTTTTGTACCACAGCTGCGCCTACCAGTAAGTGTGGTGCATCTATCAATGAAAATAACTACTGGAAAACTGTGAGGTTTTGATGCCCATGTTGCCCGAGTGCAAGTTGCCGAATCGTTTACGAGTTGGAGCAGGGGCGGCTCAACCTCTAGGCGAATGAGGCAGTCGCCAAGGGCCCCAAATATAATGGGGCCTCCAAAATTATAGTGTAAATTAGTATTTACTAAAATAAGAAATATAAAATATATAAAATATTTTTTGTTCGTTCAACTGGGCGTGCCGGAGTGGTTATCGAATATGACTAGAAATTGTGTGGGCTTTACCTGCGTGAGTTCGAATCCTGTCAGCAAGCTAATATCGTTCACTCCCTATAACTATTTAATTATAATTAAAGAGGAGTCTTTTCCACTTCCTCAGCTGTCTTTTCCACTCTCCCTAACTATTTAATTATAATTAGAGAATTTTTCAAAATTAAAACTCTCTTTATCTCTGTGCAGCCTTACTTTTTACCGCCTCCGTCGCCCAGGCCTCAGACTGACGGCAGGGTCTGCAACTGCGCTATAGAAAAAAAATACGTTAGCAAAACTTGAATACAAAAACATGACTAAAAATTTTGCATCTCAAAAAATTAGAAAAATTGTTTTTCAATAAAATATTGATTAAATAACATGTTAGTTAATATTAATTACTTTTTTAAAGTATATTTTAAAAGGGCCCATTTGAAATTTTCACCTAAGGCCTCCCTAAACATTGAGCCGCTCCTGAGTTGGAGTCTCATTTACCGAAACTTTCGTTTTGATTGATTGGATCTTTTTTCTGGAAGAAGCGAAACCCTAGCCACCTCTCTCTTGCCAGTGCCCTATCTTAACTCCGCCTAACTACCCGCCTCAACCTATTCTTGTCACCGAAGTTCACCAGTCTGTTTGAAGGAGACTTTTGGTCTACTCCAGCCGTCAATCCCTTGTCTGATCGATGAAGTCGATGATAGCTCGCATAGATCTTCGGCCGAGATCCGATCCGGGACAGATGTCGATGATGGTGGTCGGCATGATTGCTGAAAAGCTTTTGTAGACGGAGCACGACGACTGGCGTGTTCGGTAGTGGCGAGTCGTTTTATCACAATGCCCGCGTGACTGGCCGTGAGAAATGGATGAACATGGTTTTCGATCTCCCAGGGCAAGATAGAAACTTGTGAGGATGCTGATGAGAGGGCTGGCTGTGCTGTTCGATGGTCATCTAAGGTACCGACGGATAGGCGTGGTTGTCGAAGTTGGGGCGTTTTGGCGACGTATGGCATGAACATTAGAAGGTTGCCCGTGAGTTGGTGGAGCGAGCAATATACACTTTTTAGAGAAAGCAACTTGTCAAGGAGTCCTTTGTGAGGCTTGATTTAGGGTTACGGTTCCATGTGTGTGAGTCACACACACATATAATAAGAAGGTCAATTTCACGTTGACACTTGTATTGGCTCTCTTATAATAGAGTATGTGTGTAAACCTCACACACATATTATAAGAGATTATAAGAAGTCTAATTTATGTATCAATGTGAGATTAATTCTCTTATTATATGCGTGTGTAGCTCACACACATGAGCTGAATTCATGATTGCGTGTCTGACTGTGATCCACAACATCCGTGAAGCATGTTTGAGAATTGTTAGTGGCATTATGAGGTTGATGGGAAACTTTTCGGCAACGTAAATGATGTTATACTATTTGATAATATAATTATTAATTTTAATAAGTAAATTATTTGTTCTCTTTCATTGTTAATATATTGTTATGTCTCAATTACTAAAACTAAAGGTTCCACAGTTTAGTGATCAATCTCCCGAAGAGAGATTCAATTATTTGAATTCTGACATATGCAATTTTGAAAAGTTAAATTATATTATCACCATTCGCTTAGTGGTTTGGTGGGCCAATGGGTTTTTGCTGATTTTATATGGCACTTAGTAATTTATATATTCATTTAGACCTATTAGAGACCCCAAAATTTGAATATATTTTAATATTTTGTGAGCATTGGATAGTTATTAATTTTCATGATTGTTGGAGTAGCCATTTGTCTTGAAAAATCACAATTGTTTTCAACACTCATATCAATTCCCAAAATTTGTATTCAAGGGTCATCTACTACCTTTATAGAGTAGGGTAATTTTTCAATACAACACATCTTCATTCTATCTTTTTCTTTCTATTTTTTTTCTCTTTTTCCCTTACACAAAGATCATGTTATTTTAGTCGATTCTCTGCAAGTGTAAAGCAGTGAGTTATTGTATCTGGAACCAAATCATATAACACATGTTGCATCGGCATGCGAGCAAATACTGTTTTAAAGGCAGCGTCAAGGCAACGTCAAATGTGCTTCTACTTGTTATTTTCTATCATTGATTTCCCATTTTACTCCAACAGGCGATCAGGTTAAGTGATACGTCGACTGCTACATGTCTCATATTTCTCGTCAATCTCCCCTCGTGTATTACACATGGCTTGCTATGAAACATACCCTTATCTGTTGAGAACACAGTGTTGGAAAAAGGATGCATGTGTTTGTTATCACGAGAATGAAGAATAGTTTCTTATCATGCGTGTTTGAGTTAGTATTTAAGTCGGGTGTGCTTGATCGTAGCTGCTTGTGGTCGGGCGCACTATGTTACACTTTTATATTTGCGTACTTCTTCTCGACCTACTTCTTGCTTGGGAGTAAGCCATGAATAACAAAGAAATTAGAATCAGAGAAAATGAGCTTGATACAGTTGATAGTAGAGAGAATAGATGGTTAAGATGAGTTCAACACAGTGACCCGCCGTACAAGTGCAAGTCATGGGGTTCTATTTGACAGCACCCAATTGATTCCCAAACAACGTGACTTTGTGATGATCGACAAAGTCTAGGTGAAGAGAAAGTATCATGTGCTCTGTTCATGTGTGAGCGACACGCACATATTATAAGACGGTCAATTCCACGTTGACACCAGGATAAGATGTTGGGTTTCAAAGAAACAAAAGCTTTAAATTCTTTAGACCTCTTATAATGTTATAAGAGGTCTGATCTCACGTGTCAATGCGGAATTAGCCCTCTTATAATATTTATGTGTAGCTCACATACATGAACTGAACCCGTGACATACATGGTACTCGAAAAGAAGAAAGAGATCGAAAGAAAAAAAAATAAAGAGCCTTTCACTACAACAATATACAAATTAAAAGACACCACAATTCACGTCATTTTCTAACAAAAAAAACGTCAAAAATTAATTTTTACATCTGTGTTAAAAAAAATTACATACACGTTGAGGGTTTTGACGTTGATTTTTGAGAAACTGACATTAAAACCAAAGATTTAACATCAATTTTTCAAAAATCGACGTTAAACAAAAGATTTAACGCCGGTTCTTAGAGGAACCGACGTTAAAGCCCCCAACCCCCCAAAAATGAAAAAAACCTACCCCCTCTCAGCCGCTCTCTCTACCCCCTCTCGGCCTCTCTCTCTCTCTCTCTCTCTCTCTCTCTCTCTCTCTCTCAAATCTGCCCTCGCCGCCTATTTGAACTCTCTCTACCTGCCGCACCCTATATCCTCTCCAGAGCCTCCTCGTCCCCTCTTCTGTCTGGCCAACCTCCCCCGCACCTCTCTCTCTCTCTCCCCTGAAGAAATCCCCATCCCCTCAGTACATGCGCCGCCCTCTCTAGCGAGGCCTCTGTTCCTCCTCTCCACTCTGGCGAGCCCCCTCTGGTGAGCCTCCTCTCCCTCCCCTCCGGCGAACCTCACAGTATCATTCTTTTTTATTTTCTCATATTTTGTGAAATTGTTGATTTCTGAAATGGTAAATTTAGAAAATTTTGATTTGATGCTAGGTAGATAGTTTAGAAAAATTTGTGAAATTTATTAAAAAATGCTAGCTAGTTTATAAAAATTTATGAAATTGTTGATTTGATACTAAATTGGTGAATTTTATATGTGTATGTTTGATGTGTGATGTGTGCTAAATTGGTGAAAAAATTGATGCTAAATGTGTATTAAATTGGTGAAATTTGTGTGTGTATGTGTGATATGCGATGTGTATGTTCATGTGTGTAATGCATATCGTCAAGAACTTTTCATACTTCGAGCTATATTACTTTGGACAATCAATGATTTTTCACCATACGATAACTTGCCGGGATACGGTATGAAAGAACATAAAGCAAGTCCTATATGTGGAGAAGACACATTTTCTGTTCCATTAAGGCATGAGAAAAAGACAGTATATCTTGGTACTCGGAGGTTGTTGCCCATGTCACATTAATATCAGAGGCTACAGAAAGCATTTAATTGGTCTACAAAAGAAGAAGAAACTCCAAAAGCTTTGAACGGTGAACAAGTATATGAAAGAGTGAAACATCTTAAACCAAATTGTGAAAAAGTGAAGTAAAATACAATTAAAAAGAATGTATGGAAGAAGTGATCAATATTTTTTTAACCTCCTATATTTGAAGTGTTTGTTTGTGAGACGCTGCCTTAATGTTATGCATATTGAGAAAAATGTGTGTGATAGTATTATTAAAACATTACTCAATATATTCAGTAAGATTAAGGATTGAGTCAAAAGTAATCTGGATTTAGTTGAAATGGGTATACGAGCAGTTAGCACCTGAGCAGAAGGGAAAAATACGTATTTATCGCCAGCATATTTTACTTTGTCTAGAAAGGAGAAGATAGAATTTATCATTGTCTTGCTGGGATTATAATCCTAAGTGGTTACTTATAAAATATCGAAATCTTATGTCAATGAAAGATTTAAAGCTTGTTGGCTTGAAATCTCATGATTATCATGCATTGATGCAAAAGTTGTTGTCGATAGTTATACATTCTATATTTTGAAACATGCTCGCCGTGGCATTAACCAACTATGGCTTTTCTTCAATGCAGTATGTAGTAGGGTAATTGACCTTGAAAAACTGGATGAGTTACAAAAAATATTATGATTACGTTGTGTCAGCTTGAGATTATTTTTCACCTTTATTTTTTGAATCATGGTTCATCTAACTGTTCACTTGGTTAGAGAGATTAAACTATGTGATCCGCTCTTCTTAAGGTGAATGTAGCCATTTGAGCTATACAAGAAAATATTAAAAGGGTATGTGAAGAATCGTAATTGGTGTGAAGGATGTATCGTTGAATGTTACATATATGAAGAGGCGATTGAATTCTGTAGTGAATACTTAACCAATGTTGAAGCCATAGGACTTCCAAAGTCTCACTTTATTAAGAGAAAAGATGGCAATAATAAAAATGGGCAATCAATGGTTTCTATCAGTCAAGACTTATTGTGTCAAGCACATAGATATGTTTTGAATAAAAATAATGAAGTATAACCTTATATAAAGGAGCATATGGACTATATAAGGCGCATCAATCCAGTTAGATCAAGGAGGGAGAAGTGGGTAGCAGATGAACACAATAAATCGTTCACTAATTGGTTAAGAAATCGAATCGATATTCAATTAACAAATTCATCAAATTCTATTTCTAATACTTTGAGATGGTTAATACATGAACCTCACACGATTGTGTGATCTTACCGTGAGCATTCTATAAACGGTTACCGTTTTATATAAAAGCATACGCTGATAAGTATACCATATAAAATAGTGGTTGTGACTTTAGTGGCTCAAGCAATGCATATTTTCAGTGCCAAAGATAAAAATCCAATAATCGGAAGCATGTCATACTATTGGATGATCCAGGACATATGGGAGCTAGAATACACAATATTTCGTGTTCCTTTATTCTTATGTAATTGGATGGAGAATAATCATGGCAAGAAAGTCGATGAGTCAGGATTTATTTTAGTTGAACTTAATAGAATGGATCATAAAGAAAACACATTCATATTAGCATTATAAGCAAAATAAGTTTTTTACATCACAGATCCTGCCGATAAAAAGTGATCCATTATTCTATCGATAAAGCGAAAAAATACTAATGATGGTGATGACGAGAACAGTACTGGAGATAACATTGATGAGGTTCTATCCTTTTATATTGGATTAACAACCGGCAATAATATTGATATTACTGAGGGTGATGTCGAGAAAGATATCTAAATGCGAGAAGATCATTTTAAAGGAATTTTGGTTGAAAAAACCATTAAAAAAAGAAAATATAAAGGTAGACCTATTTAAACTCAAATTGTTTCAATATTGCATATTTGATTTTAATTTTTATATCCACTAGTTGTTTGTTGTTGTTATTTTTTTTCATTAGTAGCTTGCATTTTTAATACTTGATTATTTTTTAAAGTTGCTAATTTTTTTATTTAATTTTGTTTTTAACAGGCATATGGCTTAATCAGGGTCGAGTAGTGAAAAATCTCCAAAATGACTCGAGGCCCCACTCGCATGAGAGAGCTACTCTCATTGAGATATCTAGATGTAAGATTTGTAGTGGAATTCAATGCAAATATTCTTCTTGGTAAGAATGAAGAGAAATTAGAGAGCTATATTGGATGCGTTGCTCATGAGAAACTCCCTATTAGCATTTCTAATTTGCATTCAGCTCCCAAGGAGTTGAAGAATAAGCTTTGCGATGATATTTTGGTAAAAAAATTTATAACTGTAATTTTTAATAGGCCAAATTTACTATTTTATGTCTTTTTTCTAATATTTTTTTACTTATTGCAAACTATATTTGAAATAGAAGATCACTATAAGAAAAATATTTTGAAAGACGTCGGGAAAAAATAGAAAGATTTCAAAAATAGTTTGACAAAGGCGATACATTAGAAAAGGTTTAATTGAGAGTCCGCCACCAAAATATGATTTCATTGAGCAAGAAGTTTGGAACAACTTTGTAGCATCACGTACAACTACAGAGTTTCAGGTTAACACAAAATAATTTTAATTTTTTTAAAGTATTTTATTTTATTCATGTTTGGATAACTTATTAAATGAATTTTTAATAGGCTAAAAGTCAAAAGAAAAGGAAACTTCAAAAGAAATTTAACTACGAGCATTTGATGTCACACAAAGGATATGGGCGCCTGGAATAAAATCTGGTAAGCATATTTTTTTTGGTTATTTTTAATGTTTACATATAGATTATTACTGATATCTTGTATGTTATTTTGTATAACATATTGCTTAAAAATCATCAGAGGGTGATTCAACAGTCATGTTAATTTCTCAGCATGAATTGTGAAAATTGTTAGGCTTAAAAAAGATGGTTCACATATCAATGAAACGCTCAAGAAATTGCAAGTACAATTGTAAGTCTTTTAATTTAAAATGAATTATCAGGATACAATTGCGAATACAATTTTATCACTGTTCTAAATATTAACATTATAATCTTTTTTCTTAGAATTCCCGTGCTGAGTCAGCGTCGTAGGGAGAAATTGATCCAGAAGGGATGAATGATATATTAGGCATGGCGCTGGGTCCTAAGCACCTGGTCGTGTTAGAGGCGCCAGATATGGGGCCACCACTATTACCAGCTACTTCCATCAACCTCATGGACACCGATCATCTGCATCAAGTGATTAGGTGAAAAGATTGATGAATGTTCGAGTGAAAAAAATGCTCTCACAGCTTACAGAGATAGTGAGGCAATAGCTCTAAAGGTTATCTCAGCCTCCACCATCCTATTATGATCAATAACTTCTTTCACCCTATTATGAGTAGCCTGCTTATTCTCCGCCGAATAGTGGGCACGATTCTTACTCGGTGTCAATAAATTTATCCAAAATTCTGAAGGTAATATTACTTTGTAATTTATTTTGTATCGATCTTTTTTGTTAATATCATGCTTATTATTATTTATGTTATAGGATGGATTTCTTTCATGTGATTTGGCAATTGAAGTTAATGGGATGATAATTATTTTGACTCGTGGAAGAGTGTATAACACCAATGATGATAACCAAGTACTTCACGGTCAGGCTCTTGGATCTGAAAATATTAAAATAAGCATTATAGTGCCATTGGATATTAATGCATATCTACCATATCCAACCGACGAGATGACCATCGTTGGTGATGTTGTTGGTTCTTTTATTGCGTGACCAATAGGACTTGTTTCTTTGCATGCCCAGGTATGTTATCAAAATAAAAGTACAAGTTTTGTTTTTTAATTAAAAATTTACAAATGACTAATGGTAATATGGTATCTTGACAGGAAATGGCTAAAGAGAAGGGTGTGGCACATCCAGCGACGAGCCTACCCACAAAATAACAGCGTTTCAAAGGGCAGAAAATGAAAGTATCCGCATGCAAATAAGGACAGTGGGTATTTTAGGGAGGAGAATGAGAACTGAAGACATCATTGAAATATGAATGCTTCCTGTTATCCTTGGATATAGTCCTCTCCTAAGCCTTGAACTTAGTGAAATTTTGCAGTTCGTAGGGAAAGAGGAGATAAGCGCGACATGCATCACTATATATATTAAGTGAGTAATTAATATTTATTAATTTATGTGAATTAAATATTTTTAGGTTTTTTAATTGTTATTTTAATCTTTGTTCTAGGTTTTTATATCAGATGTATGATCGTATAGGCATCAGTGGTATGTATGATTTTATTTGTCCATATAGTATCGCATATATTTATGATGCTTTGGCTGAGGCTGAAAGGAAAAAAGCTATGTTTATCGTGAAGACAATAAAAATTAGCGCGGTCATTTGTATTTTGCACTATTTAATACAGTGTAAGTACTCGAGTTTTATAATAAAATTTAATTGTTGTTTTAATTTAAATTCATACTAATTTCTGTTATAGTTCACATTGGATGTTGTGTGTGATTGACTCACACAACACTATTATATATTGGTTGGACTCGTTATGTCACGAGCCGCGACAAGAGATTGTTGATATGATTAATATGTGAATGTTCAATACTTATATCTACTTCATTAGCTCTAGTGCATATATAGATCTTTTATTAATATTCTTATTTATTTTATGAAAAGAGTTGTGGTTATATTTGTCACAAATAGTAATCAAAATGTGCGGTCTACGAGTATGCATCCTACATGGAGGATTATTAAGATATTTTTCTTTTGGTATTTGATATTTTTTTAAAAATTAACAATGTTTAAATTATATCTTATTAATTTAACTTTTGTAGTGTCCTTATCAACCGGATAGTGTGGTGTGCGGATACTACATGATGTGGTTTATGCGGGAGATCAATGCATCTCAATGGAATCCCATTCCAATACTTGTATAGTCATTTGACATAAGTTACTTTTTATTTTTTTAATATTAAACTAAACATGATACTAATTTTAATATCTTCGCAGTATAATAAAAAAAAGTATACACGGATGACGAAGTGTATGAGATTCGCGAAAAATGGGCAGAATTCTTTATACAGCATGCTTAATAGTAAATATTTTTAGTATTTCATAATTATGATACGTGATTGTTTCATATTTCATATTTGTGATTTATATTTGTTTAATATTTTCATCATCTTTTAGTAGGTATCCATCACTAGGTGGCGGCGCAAGAGTGAGACTGGCTAGGTGGCGACACACGAGGAGGGATAGCCGTGCAGCGTGGTGAGAGTTCAAATATAGTATTACTGATGTGTATATATTTTGAAATCTATATGTGATTTTTAAATAGATCATTGTATATACATTACTGCGTGGAATGATTGCATATGGATATATATATTGCGTGTGAATGATTTTAGGCCGTGTGTGTGCTGATTGGAAATTATATCAAGATAGACTCCTAATTATAAATGAGATGCTGCCAAAATTTTTAATAAATTGGAATGAATCTCATTTTTAGTGTATATATGTTGAGTTTTGTCTTTCTGTGTTGTGTTTGTGAGCTGCACATATTTAACATATTTTTGGATATGTGTTGTTTGTGAGAGAGCAGCTCTTTATTTTTGAGAGTTGCTCTCTGTTTGTGAGCTGCAACTCACTATTTTTTTTGAGAGAGAGAGAGAGCAGCTATCTGTTTGTGAGCTGCTCTCTACAGTTTATGAAAGCAGCTCTCTGTTTGTGAGAGCTGCTCTCTGTTTGCATTGAATTTTAAAAAAAAATACAGAGTTTTAACATCGGTTCCTTTTGAAACCGACGTTAAAGGTTCTTTTAAAGTCGGTTCTATTCGAAAACCAGCGTTAAAAGTAAAGGCTACGAAATCGACGTTAAAGGTTTCACTTTTAACGCCGGTACTGATAGGAACCGACTTTAAAAGTCAAGTTTTAACGTCGTTTTTCGTAATAAAACTGACGTCTTTTCTCTTATAACTGCCAACATATGCTTAGAGATATTATGACTCTCATATATAAGTCAGTTTTTTAGACATGTTTAAAGTCAGTTTTTAACTGTCATTAAATATGTTTTCTGTATTAACGATTGGTCAGCCCGCTAGTCAGCTTCCTCTCTTTCCTTTCTCTGAGCTCTTTGTCAGAGCTTAGGGAGCACTCGGTAGCCTCTCTCACTGAGTCCTATGTCCTAACCAACTTTTTGTTTTTTTTTTTTTACTCCTCAAATTTCACAATTTTTCTTGAAATTAAAGTCCCTCAGTTTTCACTAAAAGCTAACTGCCGCCGCCTCTAATCATGATGACGAACGTGCTTACATCGTGTGCTCATATAACATCCTTTATTTTAATCGTCGGCCAACCTGCAGTGACCACCGGAGCAAATTGATATTTGCCGACTTGAATAAATATATCGTAAACATAGGACTAGAAATAGTGTAAGCATTTGTTCATGGCTTTAAAGCCTGAATATTCATCCAGCTTATTCATTCAAAAAAAAAAAAAAAACCCCAAATAAAAAAAAATCCAAACAATGCCTCTGAATCTTGTTTTGAGTTTGTTTAATCAATCTCTGCTTGTTGTGGCCTTATTTCTAACTCTCCGACTTCTAATCTTCAAAAGGCGCAGCTCTCGCAACATCAGGCTTCCACCTTCTCCTCCAAAACTTCCCGTTATAGGAAACCTCCACCAACTGACCTCACTCCTCCATCGATCACTTCACTCTCTCTCCAAGAATCATGGTCCCCTCATGCTTCTACAACTCGGCCAAGCGCCTACCCTTGTGGTCTCATCTGCTGATTTTGCTCGAGAGATCATGAAAACACAAGATATAATCTTCGCGAGCAGGCCTTCTCTAAAAGTTGCCAGGCTTCTCTCGCTTGGATGCAGGGACTTGGGGCTTGCACCTTACGGCGAGCACTGGAGGCAAATGAGAAAAATTTGTGTCAACCACCTCTTGGGGGTCAAAATGGTGCCATCTTTTCGTCGAGTGAGGGAAGAGGAAGTGGCTTTTATGCTCACTGAGATTTCTACGACATGCTCGACGTTAGGCTCAGTGGATATGAGCAAGCTTCTGAACTTGTTCACGAACAATATCCTCTGTAGAGCTGTTTTAGGGAAGTCGTTTAGAGGTGAGGACAAGAACAAGATATTCTGCGAGCTGACCGAGGGGAACGCCGCCCTTCTGGTAAAATTCTGTTTCGAGGATTGCTTCCCGTCGCTTGGATGGTTGGATGCGGTCTCGGGTTTAGAGAGGAGGGCGAGAAAGCAGTGGAAAAGATGGGATGTTGTTCTCGATGAAGTGATTGAAGACCATATTATGAGAAAGCTAGAAGATGAGACTAAAGATTTTGTCGATGTTCTGCTCAGTCTACAGAACGATGCAAGCGCAGACTTTGCCGCAGATAGAGATCTGATCAAGTTGCTCTTACTGGTAATTTTTCGCATACTTTTAGTCTATGTTCCAATTTTTGAACCTGACAGGATTCTGAATAATTTCTTTTGACTGTAATTTTGATAGGATATGATCACAGCAGGGACTGATACATCATTTATAACCCTGGAATGGGCGATGACAGAGCTTGTTCGCTATCCTGGTGTTATGAAAAAACTTCAAGAAGAGATAAGAGGGATAGCAAACCGAGACTCAGTTGTTCGAGAAGAAGACCTTAAAGGAATGAGCTACCTTAAAGCTGTGATAAAGGAGGTCTTGCGCTTGTACCCTGCAGCTCCTATTTTGCTTCCTCACGAATCAATGGAAACTTGCCAGATACAAGGCTATGAAATTCCTGCAGGCACGCGGGTCATCGTCAATGCTTGGGCTATCGCGAGGGATCCAGAATTCTGGGAAGCGCCCGATGAGTTCCGGCCAGAAAGATTCCTGGAGAGTGATGTTGATTTCAGAGGGCATGATTTCCAGTTCATTCCGTTTGGCGCGGGACGCAGAATTTGTCCAGGATTGAACTTTGCAGTCTCAACTTTGGAGCTTGCAACTGCAAATCTCGTGCATCGGTTTGACTGGAGATTGCCTGAAGGGATGGAAGTGGAGGATCTGGACATGACTGAAGCTCCTGGGCTTACTACTCGCAGGAAAGAGAAGTTGCAGCTAGTTGCCAGCCCCAGTTCCCGTTGGAATTTGTAGGCTTATCGGGTTTTAGATTCAAACCCTAACCCGTTAGAAAAATGCGTATTTGGATGCCCGCTCCGTGATGAATATGGACACAAATTAGTCACTAAAATAAAAGGTTCTTAGTTTGATCAAATTAATCTGATTTACTAGTTGAAACTTCTCAACAAAATAGTTGGTTGTGATTTGTATTTTGGCACAAAAATATCTAACCCCAGCTCCCTTATAATATGAGAAGTAAATGCAAAGAATGCACTTGTTAAAAGTTTAAGAAAAGATTAATAGTCATCTCTCTCGTCCCCACATTTCTCCTTCATTGATATTTCTTGACCTAGAAAGAAACTACGTACTCGTTATTAGAACTTCACGATCTGTTGAGACGTGTTGTCAAGGCTATGAAATGTTTATGATGGATTTAAAGGGAGCACCTAATAAGATCATCAAGTCTTCCATTGTTACATTCGAAAAAACACACACTTAAATCTAGTATTTGATTTCATGACATGATAGATGGACACTGAATATTTGTTCATATCGGGATGATTATTGAGATTCGACTTATTATTATTTGGTATTGTAATCGCATTTATACCAACAGAATTTAAACAACAGCAGTGTTTCTAATTAATTATATGTTCTACCATTTGTAATTGTATATTATTTTTGATATGTTTTTGAGGATTTTGTGATTAACAAAATAAATTATGTATCCTTTTAGGTTAATGCTTAATTTATCAAGGTGGATGCAGATATTGTTGGGAATGTTAAGTTGTGGAGCCAGATTATTACCTTGAGAGAGCGTCACCACGATGATCCCGGAGCGATGGCGGAGCTTTCGAGTCATGGCGTTGGGCGAGTTCAGAGTTTCAGGTTGATGAAAAGGATGGAGCGATAGAGCCTTTCGGAGTGGTGGAATCGCTGGAGTGTAAGATCACTCGAAGTACCTAGTCGGAGGAGCACCCCGTAGCAGAGTCTTCAACGTCTCCAAGGAGAAGACGACAAAGACTTGATGGCAGTCCTCTCGATGATGTATGAGAAACGCTAAGCTTCAAACAAGGTTTGCTTGATGAAGAGTTCAACCTGAAGATGGCGGACAATAGAAGCGTCACTGAGCATCTCAATGATTCAACATGCTAATGAGCAAGTGAAATCTATTTAGATCAATTTCAATGATGAAATCAGGGCACTGATTCTATTGCTCATTCTACCAGAGGCCCGAGATGGTCTCGTGATGGTAGTGAGCAATTCCTGTAGAACAGAAACCTTAAAGTTTAATGATGCGGTGGTTATACTTCTCAGCGAAGAGGTGCGTCAGAAGTCATCGGGGTCGACTGAGACATCAGGAAGTATCCAGAGTGTTGATCGGAGAGGAAGATTGGTGAATAGAGATAAAAAAAGGAATGGCAAGTCTAGATCCAAATCAGGGAAAGGTATTTTCAAGTCGAGGAGTGTCGGGTGTTTGTGATGCGGTGAGAATGCAGTGAGAAATGACTGCAAGCAGAAGAAGGATGGAGATGGAAAAAGTAAAAAGAAGGATTACTTGTATGTCATTGAGAGTGATGGATCTGATGCTTTGATATCTCCTTGGATGGTTCCAGTAAATAATGAGTGATTGATCCGGGCGCCTCTTTTCACACCACTTCCCACCACAACATCTTTCAAAATTTGTGAAAGGTTAACTTGAAAAGGTGTATCTGGGAGATGATGAACAGGCGACAATACCAAAAAAGGAGATGTGATAGTTAGCCTCTTAAATGGCTCAACGCTGAATGAGGAATGTCAGACATATACCAAAACTTAAGAGAAATCTGATTTTTGTCAGTTAGTTTGCAGATGGAGGGATGAAGACCGCCTTCAATGGTGATTTATTCAAGATCACGAAGGGTGCCATGGTACTGGCACATGGCAAGAAGGAAGGTGCCCTCTACACGATGTCGAGTTCTGAAGCATCAGTTTCAGTTGCTTCATCAGATTTGGTTGTCGGAGTGCTGCACCAAGACTTGGGCATATGCACGAGAAGAGAATGAAGGTTATGCTCTTCAAGGCTAAGTTATCGGGTTGAAATCTATCAACTTAAATTTTTGTGAAGACAGAGAAGAGTCAGTTTCTCAAAGACGAAAAAAACTCTAAAGGCAAAAAATTGGAGTTAGTTCATACTAACGTTCAAGGTAAGGCTTCAGTTCCTCTTTTGGAGACTCATTGTATGTTGTGACATTTATTGATGATTGAAATAGAAAAGTCTGAATTTATTTCTTAAAGTACAAAATGGATGTGTTTGATGTGTTTAAGAAATAATTGGCCCAAGTTTAAAATTAATCAGGTCGGAAGCTTAAGTGCTTAAAGTTCGATAACATATTAATAATGTGTTATGTGTATGAGCCTCACACACATATTATAAGAGACTATAAGAGGTCCAATCCATGTGTCAACATAGGATTAATCCTCTTATTGTATGTGGGTGTGGCTCACACACATGAGCTGAATCCATAATTACATATCTGGCTATGATCTACAACATCCTGAAGCATACTTGAGAATTTTTATTGGCATTATGAGGTTGATGGGAAACTTTTCGTCAAATGTAGACGATATTGTACTTTTTGATAATATAATTAATTTTAATAAATAAATTATTTGTTCTCTTTTATATGTTAATTTATTGTTATTTCTATCTCTAACACTCGAGGTTCTATAGTTTAGTGGTCGTTGTTGCGAAGAGAAATTAAAATGTTCGAATTCTGACATATGTAATTTTGAAAAGTTTAGTTTTTTCACCATTCACGCAGCAGTTAGGTAGACCAATGGGCTTTTGTGAATTTTATATGGCATTTAATAATGGATGTATTTATTTAGAGTCGTTAGAGAGCCCAGAATTCAAATATATTTTTATATTTTGTGACCATTGTATAGTTATTAATTTTTATGACTATTGAAGTAGCCATTGTAGACTGTCGAAAAATCATTGAAGACAAGTCATCAGAAAACAGAGTCTATACTCCAGACCCAAGACTAATTATAGCTACCGTATAATGCCAAGGCGCAAAGCATGGAGCCCGCGCCTCAACATCAGTACAGTACCAAGACGCAAGGGCTGAAACCTGCGTCCCAGCTGCTCTGTAATAACCAAGACGCGACTCGAAGCCCGCGTCCTTACATCAGTATAGTATCAAGACGCGAGAGCTTGAAGCCCGCGGCTAGACATCACTGCAGTCTCAAGACGCAGAGCCTGAAGTCCGCTTCTGGTAGAGTTCAAAACTCGCGTCAAGCAAGGTTCGAGTCAACGACAAAACGCGAGGCTCGAAGCCCGCGTCTCAGTTATAACTGTCCTCATTACTGGGTCAATTACTGCCTACGTAATGAGGGAGTTAGCCTCCATTATGGAGTGTTTTTAGGGGACAATTTTACCCCTTAAACTCCTATAAATAGTTCAGCCTACTGCTGAAGGAGAGAGGACTTTTTTTGGTTGGGTCAGAAAATTTTGGTCAGAAGTGTTGGCCCAAAGGCCTTCCACTCTAGTTTTGATTATGATTAACTCATGTAGTTATGTGTACTAATAATCTTGTGTTATTTAGTTTCAGATCATTAATCAAGTTATTAGTTGGTGATTAGCTTCAAAAAGATGATTTGGAAGCTTTCACATGTTGATTCAAGAGCCCAAGCGTCAAAGATCATATATAGCACTTGCTCGGTGGATCAAGGAGTTTTGGATCGAGTCGGCTTGGAGATTGCGCTCTACAAGAAGACATTGGTACCATAGTTTAGTTTTGTGTTTAGATCCACATTGTAAAGATTAGAATAGTATGATATGCTCAAGTTCACAACACACACGTTTCATGTTTTAAATATTGGTTTTCGGTTTTTGGTTTAACCGATCTTGGTTTGCATGAATAGATATTATATCAAAATAAGTTTACATGGTTTAATGTATATTAGATTTGTTCTATATACATGCATGCTTCAACTATTTAAACAAACTTAGTTTGATAGTCTATTTCATGTGTTTATGTTTTGGTATTTTTAACAAAACATATTTTGGAATTAATGTCAAAAACATGGATATATATATATATATATATATATATATATATATATATATATATATATATATATATATATATATATATATATATATGTTTCATGTATATTGGATTTCTATCCATATGCATCATGCCTAAATGTTGTTTAATATCATGTTTTTGTATTTAGATGAGTTTTGGACAAAATGTATTTTCTATTCAAAAATTCAAGTTTTAGAAAATACAAATTTTGGCTTTTGGCAAAATTTCTATAACACAAAATGATTTAAAATGTTTGTTATTTGTGATGAAATTTTTATCACAAGTTTACATTTCAATATAAAATGATAAAACCATTTTTGTGTAATTTTAGAGATTTTATGGGAATTTATTGGATAATAAATACCTTATTTTTCTGACCCAAAACAGTGGCTGACAGGCCAGGTCGGTCGACCGTACGGTTGACCGAACCAAGGCCATTCGACCTGACGGTCGACCGACGTGCACAGCCCTGTGCACGTCTGGCAGGCACTCGTGACGGTCGACCGGCCGGTCGACCAGACCAGAGAGCAGTGCTCTCTGTTTTTGGGCGGTCGACCGCACGGTCGACCGGTTACTGTCAGCGGTCAAAATGTGACCGTTGGACGGTCGACCGAGCGGTCGACCGTTAGTTCATTTCTGGCATGTTTTGCTGCCAACGGCTAGTTTTCCAAATGGCCTATAAATACCCCATTGGAAAGAGGTTTTCTCCAAGAATTTTTGTGCGAATTTTTCCTGACTCTCTAGTGTTTTAACAGCAATCAAAAGAATTTTTTGGGCTTTTAATTGAACAATCTATTTGGTGTTTTTGCTAGGGTTTGGAAAATCAAAGAAAAGGGTTTTTGGGAAAGTGTTTGATTAAACTTCTTCATCTTGGTTTCTAGTTTTTCCCAAGGATTTTCTTTGAGATTGTGATTTTCATTCCTTTGGTTTTCTCCACACTTGAGCTACATCTACTATCTCATTCTATAGGATCCTTGTGTGGGAAAGAAATTGTTTGTGGTTGTTTGTTAGACCACCAAGTTGTAAACCCTTCATTTGCTTGGCTTTGTGTCTTTCCCTCATTGTGTTGAGGAGGTTGTGCAAGTGGGTTGTATCCCTCAAGTGGTGAGGTGATCCTTGTGTAAGTTTGTGCTAATCCCTCAAGTTGTGAGGTGATTATTTGTTGGCTTGGAGTTGTGCCTCAAGGAGGAGGTTGTGTTTGTAAGGAGAGGAGTTGGGTACTCCTTGTAATTGTTATTGCCCCAAATCCTCGGTGGAGGTTCCCTTTGTGGGAGTCCTTTGTGGACAAGCTAGTGGACTTGAAATCCTTCTGTGTGAAGGCGGGGATGTAGAGCTGGGTGCTCGAACCTCGAAACATATCTTGTTGTTTGCGCTTGATCCCTTGGCTCTTACTCTCTCTCTCTCTCTCTCTTTACTTTGTGCCTTGCATCTATTCATATTGTTCATTCATAATTATTTGGTTTGTTTGAGTGTGCATCTCTTGTTAATTGCAATTAGTTTTTAAATTCCGCATTAAGTTCATTAGATTAGCATTATCACCTATTCACCCCCCTCTAGGTGATGTTCAAGAAGAACTTTGGTTGTAAGCCTTAGAGAGACCAGAATCTCCAGCTAAAAAAAAAGGAAACTTCAACTCTTCTAACAACTTGCTGCGTACAAGTTTGTTATGCCTACAGTCTCTTTGAGATTTTTAGTTGGGCAGAAGCTGTGTTACTTCGTCCACCGTCCAAGGTGAAGTTTCCCAAAAGATCGTGACGTTCACCCGGTCAACGGAAGACAAGGATCACTTTCCATCGCCACATTAAGAACCCATAACTAAACAAAGGGAAGATTTGAGCTTGAATATCTTTCCTCTCTTTTAATCAGAGTATTGATCAGTTGTAATTCTTCATTGATTCAAGAAAATTTTACACGAATTTCTCCTACCAAATAAGAGATGGCGACACCGCTGGGGACTACTTTCTCTACCGATAAGCAAGTCATGGCGCAAGGTGACGTCACCTACATAGGAAAAATGGTTGAATAACTTGTCATGGAGTTCGACCAGGCAAAGTATGAAGAGTTTCTCTCTTCCGGCTCTAAGAGCCCTAGGGCGCGGCGGTACCGAAAGGTCTCCTCAGTGACCCACTATTAAGTCAGCTCTGAGATCCCTTCAGATGCGACTGGCAAGAAGAGTGCCATGGCTAACCGCATCACACGTAACGCCCGCGTCAACGTCTCCCACGAGACCCGCGAGGTTAGCGTAGCTGATGTTCAGCCCGTTCACGCCCGTCCTCTTCCTCAGCTCTAGGTTACCGGGGGTTCCCAACAACCCGTACGGTGTAACTGGAACGCTGAACATCAACAGAGGCGACGCGCGCATCAATTACAGAGCAAGAAGCTAGAACAAAAATCTGTTCAACAGGTACGGGACACGGGGTTCAAGCCCGCGTCTCTTCTGAACCACGTCAGACGCGCAGACTCCACGTTTGGAAACCTAAACGCGAAGCTCACCAGACTTGCATTTCTGAAGCTCCACTTCCCAAACGCAACGTTCAGTAGCGCGAGATCCCGAGACACGAGACCCGCGTCTCTACAGCTACACCAGGACCCAGAAGGCTTGTGTTTCTCAAACGTCGCTAGCTAAATCGATAATCAGCAATGCAAGGTCTGCGTCCCTTCTCAGCAGAGACGCGAGGTCTGCGTTCTAGAGCCAAAACGCGAGAGCCGCGTCTGTCTTACAAAACGTGCGCTCCGTGTCTTAGAACCCTGCATCTCAGCTTCATGACGCAAGGATGGCTCTCAGAAGCTGAAAAGCCCTCGGAAACCCAAGGCTAATCTCTTTGGTCCTCCTCTGACAGATTTAAGAGATTACTTGATAAAGAAAAAGTGTGCTAATCAGATCATTCCGTCTTGTTACTGTAAACGGTTCATCACGGCCCTGCTCTCTGAATACCGCTGCAGCGCACATGCAAGCAAACAGTCGGTATTCAGACGATTGACCTTAACCTCTCGATCAGCCAAGAGGCGTCACTCCCACAGAAGGGAAGCCTTCTCTGACATAGAGTACCCTGAAGTCACTGCAAATATGGCAAGTAGAAGTAGGAGAAAACAACCGCGGTCAGCTCTGACGAGTCTGACACGGAACCAGAAGGAGTGTACCGGCATACTCGCACTCGGACTGGTGCGGCAGCCCCGGTCGACTACAGTGCCCTAGCTCGGGGCATTGAAGTAAGTGAATCACACTCCGTCATTACGGAATCACAGGATTCGAACTCTTCTATAGAGAAGGAAGCCCTTGCGTCCATGACAAACACTCCCGAGGAGACGGCCGGGCGCTTAGAACAGCAAGCCCAGGTCCAGAGGAAACAATTTGATATGATTCACACCCAACAAGAATCTATTGATGCCCTCAAGCAAATGCTTGCACAATTGCTTGAAGATAAGAGAAAGTCAACTGACAAAACTTCTTGTAAGAAATTTAAAGGCAAACGGAAAGAAAAGAAAGCTCGTCCTCTGTACATATTGAGGAGAAGGGACAATCCAATTTTGAGTCGTCTAAATCCTCATCTAAAGAGGAAGGTAATCCAGAGAATGGGGGTACTCATTTTAAAAGAATGACTCAATTGGAGCAGTGTCTGGAAGCTCTTACCAACAGGAAAGGCCTCCAAGATCCAGGAGTGGTCCGGCCATATCCGGTCGAGTGGGACCTCTTTCCGTACCCTCCTAAGTTCAAAGCTCCGACCCTACAGGCTTTCGATGGCAAAGGGTCACCGAACCAACACATATAATACTTCAAGTCTCAGACAGAAAATGTGGTAGATAATGATGCCATCTTGGCACGTTTGTTCATCGGCCCTCTAAAAGGGCTTGCCTTTGAATGGTTCATGAAACTCCTAGAAGGTTTCATCAAAAACTGGGGTGATTTGGAGAAGCTCTTCCTTACACGCTTCTTCGAAGACGACACAGAGATTACAATGCCTACTCTCCTGGTAACGAAGTAGCGAAAGGGAGAGTCCGTCAAAGCATTTGTGAAAAGATTTCAGAATATGGCACTCCGATGTCCTAACGGTATGACCCAGGCCACCCTTGTAGAAACATGCCGCCACAATCTACAAACTTCGCTCCTAACTCAGATAGGGGTTGCTAAAAGCCGCACCTGAAAGCAGTTGGTCCAGCAAGTTGAACAGGCTGAAGAAATTGTCGCCAGGGTTAGGGCGGAAGAAAACAAGCCCAGACCCGAAAAGTCGACAAGGCGTGCGCCAGAAGTATCTTTTCAATCAAAGAGGAAGGATACATTGGCGACAGAGACAAAATTCCCCGTCAAACCTCAGCCGGCCAGGGGAGGTGGTTCTTCAAGTCAGCCACATGCCAACATGCAGTACGCTTTCAAGGACGAACACGTCGATTCATTGTTCAAGTTGCTCAACAAGAGCAACAAATTGAAGCTTCCTAAAGTTAGATGTCCTGAGGAAGTCGGCAAGTCTGACAATTCCAACTACTGCATGTGTCATAGGATGCTAGGGCACCCCGCCAAGAGCTGTTATATCTTCAAAGATATTCTTCAAGCTCTAATTAATGCAGAAGTGCTAAAGCTCCGTCCAGAACAGAAGAAAGTGACGGCTAATATGACGTCATTTTTTCAGTTTGAAAACCAGCCTCCAGCACCAACCGAAGTAGTTCCCATCTTGAATGGGGAACTAAAAATGATCAATACAGACCTGCATCACCAATAAGAGAAGGGTCTTGTACCTATCCCCACACCTCAGGGAGAATTGTGGATTCATCCCGACCTTGTGGATGGCCAACAGTGGACTACTGTTACCAACAGAAGTCCAAAGGCAAGGCAAAAGCTTCATCCTGCAATGTGGTGTGCGTTTCTTCTTGGGAAGCAGAGAATCGATGTTCCCTCACTAACCAATTCGGAAGAGGAAACAATCATCCTTGTCGCAGAGCTTAATAAACTGCTCATGACAGAAACTCGTTCGGGTCAGTTGTATTTAAAGAAGTACGACGAGATGGTGGCAAGCCCTCCTAAACCTACTGCAGAGCCAACCAAGCCCTCCGCGATGCAACCTGTGGAGAAGCAAAAAGAACTTCGATTTTTCAAGGCTCTCCCAAAGAACAACTGGGAAGGATCTCCAACATCTTACTACTTTGACATCCTGGCTCAACTGGCCAATATCCCGATCAGAATCACCCTTTACGAGCTCTTGAGACTATCAAAGTCAACAAGAGAAGCTCTGAGGGAAGCCCTTGCTGATGCTAAGGTCTTCATGGCCCAGATCCCTGCTGGACCACAGGAAGAAGATGAAGAGGACTGCCTTCATGCCTCTCACAATGGCCCCTGCATCACCTTCACGTCAGATGACATGTAGGTCAAGGGAATGCATGATCGGCCCCTGTACTTCACAGGGTATATTAGATCGTCTGAAGTAAGCCGCATTCAGGTAGATCCAAGATCTGCATTGAGCATCATGCCTCACTGGGTCATGTAGCACTTAGGGATCCCCACCCACCGATTGAGCGCCACCCAAACTATCATCTATGATTTCAACTCCAACGGTACGCGCCCAATGGGGAAGATCAAACTCAAATGTCAGATCGGGGACCTGAGATCTGAAGTGACGTGATATGTGATCAATGTTGACACTTCGTAAATTTGCTGCTCAGATACCGTGGATTCATCGTAATTCCATCATCCCCTTACTCTCCATCAAGTCATGAATTACATCGATGGAAGTAGGAAAGTCCGAACGTTGATTGCCGAAAGGCATCCGTTAAAGGGGTAGAAAACTATTTCACGGACTCCCTTCTATAACAGGATTCTCTAGAGGTGAACGAAAATCCACAGACAGAGGAACCAGACTCTGGTAATGAAGCTGACACTGAGTCAGAGACGGAAGAAGAGTGCATGTGGGAATTAAATCCACTTGTAACGAGCATTAATATGCTCGATATTAATAACACGCTGATGATGTAGGCGAGTGGTATATTAATGAAAAGTTAAATTTGGCTTACTTTTTTGTGTTTGCTTCTGATTCATTGCCGTAAGACACTAGTACTAAGGTGGATAATGACCCCTGGTCGGCAATGGATGCTCTGACATCATTGCATGTACCAATGAAGTCATCCCTCAAAACGTACCAAGATGTCGGTGATGTACAAGAATCAGTATTCATGGTCCCAGCAAGACGCAAAGTCCAAAATCAATTCTTTTCGGAAGAATTAAACCTGAATTGATGTCTCGTGAAGACTCAGAAAGCAAGAACGAATCCTCTCAGTTCTCTCATTATGAGCCAAATGTACTCAAAATGATGAAAAATATGAGGTATGATCTAACAAATGGTCCTGGCTTGAACTTCGGCAAAGGAAGAAGAACACTACTTCGATCTTTCGTTCCGAAAGTGAAGACCCCTGATTATTATCATCAAACTCGCAGGGGGTTGGGCTATGTGTTAACTCTGATTTCATCGGCCTCTGAGTCAGAAGAGTCATTATACCATAATCACTCATCAGGCACAGCATCGTGGGAGTCAGATTTTAGTGTCGGCAACATCTTCAGAGAACTTTCAGTAAACATGATTTCAAAAAGCCACCTGAAAGACGGAGATGAAGAAATGATCCAGTCTGATACAGATCCTTGGATCAAATACCTAAACACTCTCTGGGATATTCGCTTCGGACAATGCGAATCACCCACGGAAGATAAGGTCACCCAGATCAATCTGGGAGATGAGGCTAATCCTAAGCCCATCTTTATAAGCGAAAGCTTATCACCCTCCGAGAAGGTAGATCTAATATCTCTTGTACGAGAGTATATAGATGTTTTCGCTTGGAATTAAGAGGACGTGCATGGGCTTGATTCTCAAGTGGCTATGCATCGCCTCAACATTATTTGGACGTGAAACTAGTCAAACAACAGCAACGACGGTTTCGTCCAAAAATAATGGAAGCAATCCAGTCGGAAGTCAAAAGCTTATAGACTCTGGCTTCATTAGGGAGGAACTACACCTGATTGGGTAGCCAATATCGTCCCCGTTACCAAGAAAAATGGGAAAAATCTGGATTTGCATTGATTTTCGTGATCTAAATGAGACCTATCCTAAAGATGAATTCCCTCTCCCAATCACGGATGTTATGATCGACAATACGTATGGGTTTGAATGAATGTCCTTTATGGATGGATTCTCAGGGTACAATCAAATCAAAATGTACCCTGATGATGAAAAGCATACTTCTTTCAGGACACTACTGGGGTATATTGCTATACTGTCATGCCCTTCGGATTAAAGAACGCAGGGGCAACGTATCAGAGGGCGATGAATGCAATTTTCCACGAGCACATGAGTAAAACGGTGGAATACTACGTGACGATATTGCAGTGAAAAGCCGCACCAAAGGCAATCACATAACAGATCTGAGACAGTATTTGATATCTTGCGGGCACATCAGTTGAAGATGAACCCCACCAAATCTTTCCTGGGGGTACCCAGCGATAAATTCCTAGGGTTTGTAGTGACATCCAAAGGAATTCACCTAGACCCAGAAAAAGTCCGTGCTGTCCAGGAGATGCAACCTCCGAGGAATCTCAGGAAGCTTAAAGGATTGCAAGGGCGACTAGCGTACATCCGGAGGTTTATTTCAAATCTCTCGGGGAGATGCCAACCCTTCACCAAACTCATGAAGAAGGGTGTCTCATTCATTTGGGACAATGCTTGCCAACAAGCGTTCGAGGAAATCAAACGATACCTCACGCAACCACCCGTCCTTACAACTCCGGTTTCAGGAAAACCTTTCCTGATATATGTTCAAGTGATGGATCATTCCTTAGGAGCTTTTCTAGCCTAGAATAATGATCAGGGACACGAGCAAGCAATCTACTATCTGAGCAGAACTATGGTCGTAGTCGAACATTAGTACAACATGATCGAAAAGGAATATTTGGCGTTGATGTTCGCCGTCTAGAAAATGTGACACTACTTGGTGGGTCAAACCATACATGTCATATCAAAAGTCAATCCCTTAAGGTTGCTTGTGACAAAGCCATCGTCATTAAATGGTCGACTGGCGAAATGGGCCATATTGCTCTCCCAGTGTGAGATGCAATTCTACCACAAAAAGTCGTGAAGGGACAGGCGGTGGTGGATTTACTGGTTGAGCATTCAGATCCAAGAGCAACCAAAGTTTATGAGGATCTCCCAGACAAGGTTGCCGAAGTTTTCCTTACTCAGACTTCTTTTGAAGGACAGGTATGTCAACTCTTCTTCGACGGTGCATCAAGAACGGGTCTGCGAGAAAAATCATAGCAGGAGTGGGGGTAGTACTTATCTCCTTACAGAACTACATGATCCCTCGCATTCTCATTAACTGAGCCATGTTCCAATAATGTAGCAGAATACAATGCTCTCTTGATCATAGTGCAAATCGCCGATAAGATTGGCATTAAAATTCTCGAAGCATACAGTGACTCAAAACTCATCGTTAACCAAGTTCGCGGGGAGTACGAAGTCAGACATGAAAACTTAGTATCCTATTATAACGCAAGTATTCACATGACAAGAAATTTAAAAACTTTTTCATCGATCATGTGCCTCGCCAGCAAAATGCGCATGCAGATGCACTGGCATCTCTCGCTGCTTCCTTAGCTCTTTTAGCTGGAGTAGTTGAGAAAATACTTGTCAACAGCCACGACTTTATTGCCCAAGTGTCGCTTTTGAAGATCACCAAAAGCCGACAAGAGACTGTCAAGTCAAAGAAGCTCTAGAGACTTCAGCAGGTCCAGAGCCCAGGGATTGGCGATTCCCATACATCGACTATGCATTGTATGACATCCTGCCTGACGATCCCAAAAGGCGGCTGCCATTAGAAGGAAAGCCCCCAAATTCTACTATAATACGATCACATGAACACTGTATCACTGATCGCATTATGGGATCCTCCTCCACTGTCTGTCACAAAAGGAGGTATAGGAAGTACTCAAAGAAGCGCATGACGGCTTATGTGGAGCTCATCAGCCTGGTCCGAAGCTTGGAGATGACTCCAAAGACTGGGATATTATTAGCCTAAGATGATCCCGGACGCCATCACTTGCGCTAAATGATGTCACGCCTGTCAGGTCCATGGTGACTTCATCCATCAAGCACTAGGATATCTTCTCTCTACAACCTCAACCTGGCCATTTGAGATGTGGGGAATGGACATGGTTGGCCCTATCAGCCCACCTTCATCCAAATGACATCGGTTCATCTTAGTTATAACCAACTATTTCTCTAAATGGGCTGAAACTATTCCCTTGAGGGAGGTAAAAGCATCTGACATGATCAAATTCGTTAAACATCACATCATCTACCGCTTTGGTGTACCACGATGGATTGTTCATGATAATAGCCCCAGTTCGTCAACCAAGCTTTCCAGAGATTCTGCAACAAGTTCAGGATCCAGAGCGTGTCTTCAACGGCATACTACCCAGCCGCTAACGGCCTTGCAGAAGCTTTCAACAAGACTATTGGAAACTTTTCAAAGAAATTCGTCTCGAAAAGCCAACGTGACTGAGACGATAAGTTAGGTGAATGCTTATAAGCCTATCGCACGACGGTTCGAACCCAACGAAAGCTACACCATTCTCTTTGGTATATGCGTGTGAAGCCGTACTCCCACTAAAAATCTAAATCCCATCTCTACGCGTCGCCTTGACGGCAGAGATGACAAATGAGGAGAAGCATCAACTGCGACTCTCAGAGTTGGAGGCTTTAGATGATAAACGCTTGCAAGCTCAATAGCAAATCGAGCTCTATCAAGCTCGAATCACCAGAGCCTTCAACAAGAAAGTCAAGAAACTTCAAGAAAAGTGACCTTTGTCTTAGCAGTCAGAAGACCTATGGTGATGACACATAAGACCAAGGGAAAATTCCAGCCCAAATGGAAGGACCATTTGTAGTAGAGTCAGTCTACTCAAATGGAGCATATCACCTTATAACCCCAGACGGTGATACGCTCATGATGCCAATTAAGGGAAAATTCTTGAAGAAAAACTATTCTTGATAACATTCTTCTCCTGATCAGGTTAATATTATACCTTTGATCAAAACTCCAGATCTAAGAAAAGCTTCTTTCATTCATCGGATCACATCACGGGCGACCAATGTCAAGCTGATCAAGCAATGGTCACATCAGATGCATGATGTAAATATTGAGGAAGTAACAAAATGCAAGACTTTAGTTTTAGCCTGGTTACTCTTCTATAGACATCTGACGTCTCCGACGGCTAAGGATAGAGGAAAATGTTGGCTTTTATGTCCAACATAAGTCTTCGATAACTCATCATGCTGAGGGGAATAGCATAGCTAGCCCAACTCAAATGGTAATTGGTAAAGACACACAAAATCCGTTGATAGCTGAGGGTTTGCTAAAAATCTTAGGGGACTTGGTCCCATCCTCCCTCCAAAATCTCCTACCAATCTCACCCACAGAATGGTAGGACCACAAAAACACCTGTGTTCATTTCTCCAACAAAATGAGCAGGGAATTGTCATGTTAACAGCAAACCTCTGACAAACCAGATTTCCCGATCCCCAGTAGATTCAGTCAAGTTAATATTAAACCTCTGACAATAAAACTCATTAAAAATCCTTACTGTTATGTTAATATTACACCTCTAATGGGGAATCTCCCATGTCTCTAGGAAATCAACGATTGTCACGTTAATATTAAACCTCTGAAAATTCATTTCACTTTTCACCAGAATCCCCTACCAATTCTCTTTCATAGAGTGGTAGGTCCACAAATGCAATCATTGTTATGTTAACACTACACCTCTGATAATGAAAATTTTCAATACTCCCCAGCGAGTACAAACTTCACTTGTCTCTCCTCTACATGGAGTCACAAATCGTCAAACTTGTCAAGTTCAAAATTAAACCTCTGACATCCCAAATTTCACTTGTCAATTCTCATCAATAGAATGACAGGTCCTCAAGATTGCTCCTATCGCAAACCAATTCTTGTCAAGTTCAAAATTACACCTCTGACATTCCAAATTTCATTTGTCAATTCTCATCAATAGAATGACAAGTCCCCAAAATTGCTCATAGCGCAAACAATTTCAGTCAAGTTAACATTACACCTCTGACAAATTACTGTTAAGTTTAATACCACACCTCTGACAGTGATTTAAGTTGCTATCAAGTTCAATTTTAAACCTCTGAAAGGCACTTTTCCTCAGTCTTCCATATCGAAGCTGAGATGAGCGATGCTAAGTTTAACATCACACCTCTAGCATCCAGTCCATTATTAAGTTTAACAATACACCTATGACAATGACTTTCCCTCGAACTTCCATATCGAAGTCGAGATGACTAATGCTAAGTTCAACATTATACCTCTATCATTACTTCCACTGTCAAGTTTTGAAAGTACACCTAGAGGGGGGGTGAATAGGTGCACGGCTAATCTATGAATAATAATGCTGAAATTAAAACTTAATTACAACACACTTAGTGTAACCAAAGAGTGTAGCCGAATTTCAGGTGAAGGACTTTGGACTAACTCCTCTGAATTTCTCTGAATAAGAGTTGAGGTGCTATATGAAGCTCTCTTGGTTAAAACAAGTGAGGCACACAAACAAACCAAGCATGTATATGATATGACAATATGAATCAATGCACAATGTAAGAGAGAGGAGTTAGAGAAAGTAGATCAAACGCAAACACCAAGATATGTTTCGAGGTTCGAGCACACAGCTCTACGTCCCCGCCTTCACACAGAAGGGTTTCCACTAACTCGTCCACACAGGATTTCCCACACAGGGAACTTCCACTGAGGATTTGGATAAATACAACCAGGAGTACACAACTCCTCTCTCAATCAATACAACCTCTACACTTAGAGGCAAGACACAAAACAAATCACCTCTACACTTAAAGGGATAGGCACAAAGCCACTCAAACAACAATCACCTCACACTTGAGGGATTTCAATACATCTCCACCTCTCACTAGAGGGAGCCAAATATCACTTCCACTATCACCTCACCCTTGAGGGATAACAACTCAATCACCTCTCACTATAGGGATATCACAAAGATGGAAGGTTCACAACTTGGTGATCACAAAACACCACAAACCAATTTCTTTTCCCACAAAACAAAGATCCTAATAGATAGGATAGTTGATCGGTCACATATATTGCATACATATTGTCACATTTCCATGCTTGTTATCTAAATAAATCATATTAAGTATAGTCCTATTGTTCTTTATAAAATACAGGCCATTGCTAAAGGATAGACCAGAGAAACGAGCCCAAAAGCCCATTAATTCAGAATAAATTGAAATCAGGGAATCAGGGCAGATCTGAGCAAATCATAGAGGTTGAAAATCGGTTGAAATGAATCTTTTCAAATCAAGCGGTGAAGCAACAAATCAAAGATCGTTTCGTCAAATCTGGGAGATGCAACAGTAAATCCAACAGACAAAAGGAAGCCCAAAGCCACGCCAACTGTTCCCCCACCTGGATGTGGCCAATTGGCCATATCCAGGCCGCGGATCAGCGGCCCAAGCCGCGGATCCGCGGCTTGTTGGTGGAGATAAGGGGAGCGTTTGCTCCCCTTATCTCCTCACTCCTTGCCCTCTGGGTTTTTGCCTATAAAAGCTTGGGTTTGTACTGAAAAATTAGCGAGGATTAGGATTAAATTTCTTGCTCATTTTTTAAAGTTTAGGCTCTTTGTTAGATAGTGTAGAAAAGTTGTATCTCTGTTCTTTAATTTGTAGTT
>JAVJIF010021721.1:0-77206 GCA_038442645.1 Agave tequilana
ACTTCTCAGTTACTCACTTCCTCCCGCTTCCTTGAATAAATTTTCTGTCAACATTGGCATATGCATGGTCTTAGAATTCTAGAGGGTTGACTTCTACGCTACGCTAGTTGCAGTTGTTTCCCCTCAAGATATCTTTATATCAGTTAACATTTCTATGAGACAATAATTTCTTTATATGCAATATAATATAATATATGCACATATCTATTTGCTTTCTTAAGATGAGCTCATCCTTTTTAACAGGTTTTTATTTGTGGAACAATATATATTGGTTTTTTTCAACCTGAATTGATCCAAAGGCCCAATTCATCTGTGCACTTATGTTTCCTATTACTTGCGTCAATTTAACAATTCTTCTATTGTCATAGAATTAATTGAAAGATAGATAATTAAAAAATGACAATCAGAATTGGAAAACATACAGTTATGTTACAAGTAACGCATTTTAATTCAAGGTTTAATCTGTTTAGTGTGGAAAAAAGGGAAGAAGAAGCTTCTTCTTAATCTATATGTGAACTTAACTGACATTTTATTCTATGTGGATGGGTAGGACAACGAATGGTGGAATCTGCCCGTGATTCTTCTTCTTGTTAAATCGTTGCAATCAGTACTTGGTTAAACTGGCAGGTTGCGAATCTAGAGATTCAAGACCTGTCTTCGCGTTTAGTCCGGACAAATTTGGGCAATGTGAGATTCATAATGCAAGTGGAAATTGGAGGTTGCCTTCTAGTTACTGCAAGCATGGCCATCTCGGTGCTCGAGGAGATCGGTTTCTTTTTGTTGTTCGTTCGCTGTAAATATCCTGTCCAGAAGATGAGTGTAACAGAAATGTGCATGCTTCGTTGGATGTGTGATAATATGAGGAGAGATAAGATGAGAAATGAGGAAATTCGCACTAAGATAGGTGTAACTTTTATAGAAGAGAATATGAGAGAAACCGCCTACGATGGTTTGGTTATGTGCGACGTAGACTTACGGATGCGCCAGTCTGACAAGTAAAGTGTATCAAATTAAGTTAAGTTAAAAGAGCGCCAGGAAGACCGAAGAAAACATGGATAGAGGTAATACGACAAGATATAGATATAGAGGCTAAAGGCCTTAGTGAAGGCCTATTGCTCGACAGGAATGAGTGGAGAAAGCTTATCCATGCACCCAATCCGACATAATTCTCTTTTGGTTCATGTAGCCTGCCCCAAATACTTGGGACAAATGTCTTAGTTGCTGCTGTTGTTGTTCGCTGATTGTGGATTTATGATATGTTTGTACAGTACACCAATCGTAATTTTTTTCATTCTTTTTAGGCTGTCAATCTATTTCTTACTTGAAATGCGCTAATATTTTGATTGTGCATCTTATTTGTTAACTCGAAATGTGCTCAATTTGAGTTAACGTTTTACTTCGGCAAAATGCAGAAGCTGAGTCAAATGAGTAGGTTGCTATTGATGTATGAGAAACTTGAAATAAAAAAGCCTACATCATTTTTATTTACATAAAAGAAATTCTAACCCATATGGAAGAGTATCCAACCCATATGGAGAATATAGGTTCCACTAATAAATAATCTATAAGCCCTGGATGTCTATATTCCTATGATCTAACATTTAAATCCTGGAAATTTCTAAGTTTACGTGCATGCCAGTACTTTCAGAGAGAGAGGTACATCCCAAAGAAACAGGGAAAACAAGAGTGATTTGGAAAATCAATATGTTCTCAATAGCATAAAGGGTCTTGAGCCATCAGAAGACAAAATGATTTAGAATAACATCAAGTTCGAGATGGTTCAACCGAGATAGAGCATTCAAAAGCTGACCTGCAGCATTCAATCACCGCTGAAATCCTAAGCCTTCCATTGAAATTGCCATCCGACTCCACTATTTGATGCATGTAGTATAATGCATAAACTGTCAAATACTAATCTCTTCTGAGGTCCTTCCAGAATGGCATTATTGGTACTCGTCTTACAATGAAACTGTTTCATCAAGTGGGTGAGGAACTGGAGCTGCCAACTCCTCTGTCTCCACTGCAGCAGTAAAGTGTGGAAGCTTAACCCGACCACAGGCCCTGCAATAACATTTATGCAACACGTTCCGTTAAGCCAACATCACAGATTAAACATACGTGTAGGTGCTCATCCACAGATTAGTCATATAAATAGGTGGGTCATGCAGAAAAGTTTAGCCACCAAGAGGAAATGAGTCATCATTGGTAGTCAATAGACTTTGATGTCCAAGATGGAACCAGGCACCATATTTCTCATGAAATCCATGTAAGTCAGTGGGAGAAGGTAACATAACAAAATGAAAATGTCTGACTGTCTCAGTATGAAAAGATGTCAAACTGTGCAGAGTATGCCTTGCTTTTACAGAAAAGGTGCAGAGAAAGTAAGTCAATTTACCGTTCAACGACAACAACAAGTTCATTTGTGCACGATTTACATATTCAACAGTTTTCATACTACCTGCACTCTGTGTTGTGTACATATTGGCCTCACTTGACCTGTGCACACTTCTTTTCACAATATCGAGCCCCTTGTTAAGTAGTGTAGAATCATTCAGGCACTAATGTTCTGATGGGTTGGACCAAGTGGAAGACCACAAGGAGGAAATAAAAAAGACAATGAATGCTTGATGGACAAACCTCGGCAGCTAAGGCTACAGGCAAACCCAAGCTTGGAAGCCCAACCCAGTATCTTGGTTAGTCAAAACCTGACACAGCTTTCAGTTTATATATGCTAACTCTTATATAGCCTTTATATGTTCAAGTCTAAGCATGCAGGTCAGGTGCCACCCAAATATAGAACTCAAGTGGGAAGGGGCAGCAAATGAACTTTACTCGGCTGCATCCCATCTTCTCAGCACTCTCTTCTCACTCCTCTCATTTCTCCTGCATGCTTCCATGCACCAAAGTCTCAGACTATCGAAACTTTTGCTAGCACCACCCTTGCTCCCTCCTCCCTTTCCACTCTCCCCCTCCTTTCCTATTTTCTTCCCTATTTTATAACTTACCATCTTCTCATGCCTCAGTCATTTCCCGTCAACTCCCCGGTTCAGCAGGACCACCTACTCCTCCCCGCTTTTCTTTTACAACACCGTACCCAGCAGTAATGTACCCAGCAATAACCTGATTTGACTCATGTGTTGAGTTTGCTTTCATGTTTTTGGAGTTCAAAACCCAGACTGTCCGGACCCAGGCTAGGGTTAATACAGGTTTCATGTCAACTTTGAGATGGGAACACCAGAACATGAATATGAGACATGGATGCATGGCATGGCATGGAGACACTAGAATTCCTTAAAAAGCATGAGACAGGAGCACGATAACGAGTATTGATTTTATATAATAAATAATATAAGAAGAAGAATGAATGAATACTAATAAGAATAGTAGAGTGTGTACCGTGAATATATACATGTATGACATGCACATGCAAACTCACAAACACATGTTCTAATGATATAATTATGCATATGCTTACCTATATTCTAAACTTCACCCCTAGTACATTTATACCTATATAGAGGATATTTGGAATAGTGCTAGCATACACCAAGTGTGAATCTAAATTCATGGCTTCATGCCTATGTCAACTTGGCAGAGTCTTACAAAATTTGACCCAACTCTGCAAAACTGAAAAGCCTTGAAGCCAATAGTCCTATAATAAATTGGGCAATGGTCCGAGTCTACATAAAATAAAATCCATACATTTTATGGGCCTGAACCTGAATCCAACATGAAGAACACAACCTGACTACTGAATGGATCTGATATGAATCTAAACATTAACGGCAATGCCAGTTCTCGTCTGGTATCAAGCTAGATCTGATCTAAACAACCCACTTGCCTCGTCGGGTAAGGAGTATACGGTAAGATACCATCAGGGTAGAAAGGGATATTGGAGAGTTGTAAATTGTGTCCAATCAACACCTTAATATGTTTGAGGATAAAAAAAAATAATATTTAAATCTAACAATATAAGAAACTATAAATAATCATCAACCATTGCCAAATACCTACTAGTACAAAAAATACTAAGACTTTTTAGAAGATAAAGTTGGAGAGTTGGAGGTATGCTACACTTACCTTTAGAAAGCAAGGATAATGTTTTGTTATCTTTAATGGTTCTTATAGTGATAAATCACAGTAGTTTCTTTTCTTAAGGAAAATAAATCAAAGTAGTTGTAAGTAAGAAAGTCAGTCCATAAAACATCATTGGCTATAGATGCTCTCAAGTTGGCTACATACTTGTCTCTCAAGTTAGGCTGAATGTTAAAACAGATCCAGTTTGGATCTAAAACCTGAAACCATACCTACAGATGATTATTGGTCCATCAGAAGGGTATAGTATACATTCAAACCAGAAATCCATAGACACGTAGGATGGCCCCCGATTCAAACCCAAACCTGGTTAAAGACTTGGGGCTAAGTTTCGGTCTTAGTGTCACTGACACAAGTTTGCAATGAGAAAAACCTAGAGGGTGAAGATCTTCAAACTCTACTTTGAATGACTGAGATTCATACTTTAAAATTTGAATAATTCAACTTTTATCTGATTGTTTGTAAATAAAATACCAACTAATGATACAAAACAAAAAACTAGTCAAACTTATAAAAAATATATAAAAAGTTCATAAAATTTCCACTGTAGATAAAGTTATCGATAAGTATTTTGTAATGTAAACTATCCCTTCATTATCTAAAAGATGTAGAAACTACTACAATCCTTTGCTCTATCACACCATTGTCATCTTTATCATCTAAATAATTCCCCACTAAAAAGGTAGTTGTGGCCTTGTGTGTCACAAGGCTCCATGAAAGATTTAGACAATTTTAGGATCTGTTGTAATATGGTTTCAACCTTTATTGATGCAAAGTACCACACAACGAGTCTATGTGCTAAAGAGGAGCTTGTCATAAATTCTAAAAATTAGATGGAATGTACATCCAAGATATGTGATGTGATGGTGATGTTCATTGGTTATAAACAAATTGCAATTGAATACCATTGTATTAACATTGGTTAAAAAAGTAGCGTAAACTGTAGCAACTGCACATACTATATTGGGTATTTGTAGATAACCCCCCCCCCCCCCAACACACACACACACACACACACACACACACACACACAAAGAAAGAAAGAAAGAAAGAAAGAAAGAAAGTTTTCAGCAGCTCACCTACCTGAAAGATGATGTCGTTTGTTCTTTCATCCAACCTATGCCACATGAACGTGATGATCATACAAGTTTGTAAATCCTAATTTTCCATAATAAGTTATTATAAATTAACGACCTCATTCAAATTAGTTTTGATTTGATATATCAATAATTTAAGTTTAGGTGAAGTATTTTTGTGACTGTTATATTTATAAGAGGGGTTAATTCGAGATTCAGCCATCATGACATGGCTTGGACAAGAAGCTTGATGTCAACTGCTTTGGTGGTGGTGGTGGTGTTGTTTTCCTTTTTGGGTGGGGTTGGGGTTGGGGTTGGGTGGTGTGTGTGTTGGGCTACCTACAATTAACCCAAAAAGTTTTAGCATGGCTAAGGCATAGATTATTAAAAGAAAGGTAGCCAGAAAATCTTTAACCTATACCTAGCACTGTGAGATTTGTTTATTCTATATTCAGTATATATTCACATAAGAGTATTATTAATGTAGATATACAGTCTAAACCTCAGATCAAAGCCTTTACGCTAATATCAATCCCACACATTATATCATATAAAATACTAAATATCAGTGGGAAAAAAATACTGCACATTGAATCAACTGCAATGTATGTATAATAGAGATAGCTAGAGATATAATAGTTGAAAGTTGGGCACAAGGTATGAGAATCGACCAATTAAGTCATGGAATAGTCATGTAGAATCAAAATAAACTGCAGTCTGCAGTCAAACAAAGGAGATCAAGTTTTCTATGAACAATACAACCTAAAATTGTTCCACCCCATTTTGATAATACACTTCATAGCCAAACATAACACCATGTTTCGCCATTTCATACCACCTAAAAACTATCTCAACCAGTTCTGATAGCGTGGCATATACAACAGAAAACCAGTATGTCATTTCGCACACCAATAGACGAAAATTACTTTAAATAATCAAACCTAAATAAAAGATCAATTCATACTGAATTGTCTGTAAGCAATTCTTCCTCTCATTTCTTAAAAATTCTAATTTTTTAGTTAGGAGAAAACTCAGAACTGAACCAGCTGAACACTGTTCATATAAAAATCTGTGCAACATTGCTAGATCAAGTCATTTTTTAGCTTATTTAAGGATGCAAACTCGTAAAGAAGAAATTTATATGTAATCGGAACAATAACAGAAGAAAGCCATCTTACTTGCAGCGGACGATTACAGGAGTAGGCTTCAAAGCCTTGGGGCCATTCCTCAGTTTCTTCTTATAGCGCGACACCTGAAATGCAGTGAAACAGACGAGCAGCAATAAGCTCAATCCTTCAAACAAAACCCTAAACCTAATCCGACGAAGAAGCCAAAAAGGTAACTTTTTTTCTGCGATCGAAAGAGTAGAGTACCTTCTTCTTGGGAACGGCCATGAGGTCCATGGAGCCGTCGGACTCCAAGGGGAATTCAGGGAGGCAGGGGCCGGCCCGCCGCAGCGAAGGGATTCTCCATTGACGAAGAAGAAGAGGGGACCATGGGACGAGGAGGAGGGATGCGGAGGAGTTGAGAAGAAGCTCGACGGATCAAGGAAGAGGCAGCCGCCATGGCCATCGCTGGTGGTCTCTCGTCGAATCGCGACAGAGGAAGTGAGACCCAGACCTGATGGGTTTATAAACGGCGGTGGTTTGGTTCGGGTGCTGATCATGGTTGGGTAGCCAGAGGCGGGCGAGACCGTGGCTTGATTAGATGAAAACTTTTAGGCGCCCGTGAGTCATAGCTCACCAGTGAAAGGATGGAAGTGAGTTGTGGCTCGATTCCAATCGGGCTACAGTCTGTAAATAAATAAAAAATTAAATTAATACATCACCATTGTCGATGTGATACCGATCGATGGGTCAGAGAGGTGGGGGGATAGGTGAAGAAGGAAGGGGTTGACGTTGCTCTCTCTCTCTCTCTCTCATAAAGACAAAGTTTCTATGTGAATCATAGGAGAACACTTCTCTTTGATCCGTTTTGATTATAAAAAAAAATCAAGTTCTAGGTAGACCCGTAATTTATTATTATTTGATATTTGGCAGTGGATCAATGATACGTAAAAGCAATACTTTCTAAACTTTAACAATCAGACGAAACTGGCTAACTTGCACTAAATTCTTTGAGAATCTCACAGAAAGGTACGAGCAATTTAGAATTTTATCATCCTCGGAATTTGGAAGCTTTTTGTGTGTGAAAAAAAATAAAACTCCTACCTTAGTAAATAAATGGGTATTTTTAAAAAAATCGGATTTTAATTAGACAAAAAGACCTCCCCAAAAATAATTCGGGAAAGAAACCTCTTTTCATCCACATAGACGGGCTGCGCAATCGCTCCACCACGTGAGCGTTTTTAATTTTTTTTTTTTTTTTGGCACTATATTTTAAGTTCTGGATTGTCAATTCAGAACTTAAAATTAGCTGAAAAACAACTAAAATACTCATTTTTAAGTTCTAAGTTGGCAATCCAGAACATAAAATACTTTCGAAAAAATCATTAACAATAAATACCCATTTTTAGGTTTTTGGTTGGCAACCAAAACCTAAATACAAGCCCCATTTTATACAAGTTTTATAGGTGTTGGGTTGGCAACCGAGGACTTAAAATCCAGCAAAAAAAAGTAAGTATTTAAGTTCTAAATTGCCAACCTAGAATGTAAAGTACCCAAAAAAAAAATCAATTATTTAGGTTTTAGATTGGTAACTCAGAACTTAAAACACTATAGAAAATAGGTTCTCGATTGCCAACCCAGAACCTAAAATGTATAGATCACATGCATAAAAGAACATATACCAATCTTTAATTTACATCTACAAACAAACACACATAAACCTCATTTCAAAATATCACAAATACATATTCAAATACCGAGCACACAACATAAACAACTGTCTAATGACATGTCACAACTTTCCAAATACATCATCAACATACATCAAAACCAAAACAACAAAAGATTCATAACATGACAAGCAAATATCGAGTTACGTCACAATATAATATATCACAAGAAATATTAAGTCCACCACATACATCAATCATATAACTCGTGATACATTAATAATATCACATATATCATAAATATCACAACTTAATGGAACAAACACAATAATTTTACAATATCCATTATAACACTAAGTCCAAGACATCGCAATATCATCTATCCCGCATATGAGGCGCACCACATCAATAATATCACAAATATCAAAAGCTAATGAACAAACACGACAGGCACTATTGACGACAGGGACGAAGGCAAAATCTGGAATCGCTCTGGGAGAGAACCGCGAGAGAGGGGATAGAACACAGTGACACAGTAAAAACTAGGGTATGGTAATAAAAGGCATGTGAGGAAAATGTGGGGCTCACATGTTAAACCAATTCAAAACCTAAGCAAAAATTCATTACGTTTGTTCTCAATGGCTTGACTAAGACTCGAGATCGCTGTTAAAAACCTTCATTGAGACTTCACTTTTATTTCCAGCGGCTAGACTAAGACTTCAGGCATTTTTAGGTTTCGTGTTGCTACCCTAGAACCTAAATAATTGTGATTTTTGAGCTGATTTTTAAGTTCTGAGATGCCAACTCATAACCAAACAAAAGAGCATTGTTTTTATTTTTTTTTGTTGTAGTTATATTCTGGGTTTGCATCCCAAAGCCTAAAGTAGAAACCAAACAAATTAAAAATACTCACTTGGAGCCGTTGGCTCAAAAATAGCAAACAAAAGAGCCCCTAGCGTTACTTGTTAACCACCTACTTTTTTAGTGACGGACAGAACATCACACATTCACACCTCAGTCAGCAGAAAAACCAGAATATTAGGCAATGGTCATAAACGCTGTGTTATAAAAAAATTACTGAGCTCCCAAGTAATATCCAAAACCGCTTAAAAAAAATTGTTCACCGAAAGCCAAGTAACCCGCCCAGTAAGCATCCGCGATCCATAGAGCTGCTGCAAATCTCATCCAAACAAAGTCAAGAAAAAGGGAAAGAAAACAAAACATCCAACAAAATAATCAATAGTCAACCAACATCCTTTAGGTAATACATTTAAAGAAACAACATCAGGTTCTCACATAATCACACACTTGGGAAAACTACTAGCATAGCAACAGGCTGACCAAGTATGACCAAGAGTTTCAACCACCCACCCCATGGATGATTTAGTGTAACATGCAACCCCACCCCCCACCCTGCGATTATCCTGGCTCCAGTCCTACACTGATGCTTCTACGTGGCTTATGGTCAAAAGCACAGCAGCCCAAAATGCATGCATCACTTAAGCTATCTTTGCCCTGGAGAAGTCCATCTCCGGATGCTGCAAAATAAAAGCAAAGAGGGGAGGAAAAAAAAAGGAGTTACTAGTGAGATAAACAAGGGCAATGATTCAGCAAAACTAGCAGCAGTCTGATGAGCAAGTTAAAACCATTCATTTCACCTGAGCCATGAACTTTTTAAGAATTTCTTGCTTCTGCATCTCATCACTAGTTGGAAGGCCCATGGATTTCTGTCGCTGATCAAACTGCAGGCAGGAGAAAAGTTAAGTCAAATAACAAAGGAACCAGAACAAGAAGTTAACGAGACAAACACTTCAGCAAGAGAGAAGGGAAAGAAAACAAGAACAAAATAAGACGAAAGAAAGGAAAAAAGATAACAAATAACAGTAACTGATGAAATGTTACCATCATTTTTTCCACAGTTTGCCGGGTCTCAGGATCCAGATCAGCCAGCTTGCTAGACTCAGGTTCCACTTTCTGTGTATCAATTTCAGGATCACCTTTTACCAAACATTTCCACCACTCCATTTGATTTTTCTTGGTCAACAGTATGGAGATAGCCTTCCCATCCTCTGTGAGATTCAATAATAGAAATTGTAGTGTTTCAAATCAGAATTTTACAGTGAAGAACAATGCAACATCAGAACAATGGGCCAATGGCATCATCCTTCAGCAAAGAAGCGTTTCAGCGGCTACTCGTACATACCTATATTCCAGAAGCAATCATCTACTCTGACCGATTCATAAAGATCCCCCTGTATGCATGAGAGTGTGTGTTGAATACAGGTAAACCAATAAGAAGAAAAGAGTTCATAACTTCTAAATAACACTCAGAGATGCAGCAAAATTTTTTAAGGACAAGACAGTTGCTGCTTACATCAATTATTGGAGGTTGTCCTTAAGCCCAACTTTCAGATGGTTTGTCTTCAGATCATACGCCACAAACCTCGACTTGACTCCTTCAGGGAATGGAATGTTAACAGTAACCTCTTGAAGTGTTTGAGTCCAGAATATTTCTCCAAATCCAAACCATTTCCAGCATTAGGCTCTGCATAAAAGAAAGATAATATTACTTGCATCAATCGTGTCATCACACATAGCAACAGGATGTAGCCCTCAGATTCAACAAATATGCTCACACGCACTTGGTACATAGACTGAACGGAATATTTTAATTCAGCAATAACAATGTTCTGAGGACATAAATCCTCAAATAGTACTTTCCATGGCCTCTTGTGTAACAAAAGATCAAGACAAGACTCAACACACAAAACGGTGACAATCAATCAGACTCATTCTGAATAATTTACATAGCAGGATAAGATACAAGATGGACATTGCATTATAGTTGGGACTGAAGGTGTCTCTAAGGCCCAAAAGAAAAAGTCATATCAGGATACCACTTAACTAGTCTTTCACCCTGATAATATGATGCACGTCTATTGAATCTAGCGTTCAACTTCCAGTCATTATTTGCATTGGATGCAGCTTCAAGTGAAGCACATCCAAAATAATGAAAATACTTTTCTTTAGTTATAATGGGCTATGAGCAAGACTTTTTCTTCAGAATCATCAATAACTACAGCTAATCTCCTGTGTTACCAGAATGAATTCAGTACATTGTGCTTCATCGACCAATTAAAAGTTTCTCATCAATCATTGTAAAGGATCAGCAAAGGCACTGTAATTGAGATTTGTTGTGGTTACGGTTCAGATTGCCTAAAAAATAATTGTTGTGATTTAGAGAAAAGTTCAATGAACTGTTCCCGACAACATCACAGCCATCAAGTATGATCTTGTCCCTGCCCTTGTACACCCTATTGACAAAGCTTAAATTCTACCTGACAAAACCTCAATTCAATATTTCTGTGATCAACTACACACCTTTCTATGCCCAAACGTTCTGTGAATAAAGGCAAATGTCGGAGAGCTAGAAGATTTGCAACTGCAACAAATCAAAACCTTCAAGACTAACAACATGTTAAGAGGTTCTTAAGTCTTAACGTAAAAGGAAAGAAGCCTCACTCAATTCGGCTCAGGTTGGTTAGGGAATCGATAGAAGTATCCTGACCCTGGCTGACAGTGGTATTTGACCAAGATAAATTTTCATTATCACGCAGCTGTCAAGACAGCAAACATCTTAAATATCCTCGTGTAAAAGCAACTTGCTATAACTCTTTTTTTTCTTCACTTTTATTGAGGTCTTTCTTATCTTGTAGAAATATCCCAAATAGATAAAGGCTTGGCAACAGAATTACCCAAACTATTGGCAAACCACATTAGCGAAGTTGTCAAGAAGTTTGCAATATGACATTTCATGGATGCCAATAGATCCTAAAGCAAAATCAACAAAGAAATGGCATGATTAAATTCCACAGCAATAGTTCTGTCCCCCCTCAAAAAAAACATAACTAATTTTGAAGACAGTTCAAATGACGGCAAAAACCTCCATTTCTTTTTTTTTTCTCTTTTTGACAGAGAAAAAAGCCTCCATTTCAATTCAATCATCATAAAATGTGAGGCTTCTTTAAGAAAAAGAAAAAAAATAACCTCCATTTCATTTCACTTCAAACATTATAGGTGGGTGCACTATATGCCAAAGGATCAAATCACCAAAAGATGTACTACAATGGTTCAATTTAAGACACATGGAAAGGGGATGCAAAGAAACCATGTTGAAATAGCAACACCCGGAAAATTTTGAACCACATATACAAAATACTCGGACATTATTTATAGGATGAGACAAGAATTCAGATAATAGAGCTCTAATCAACTAAGGGTTATCCTTCTTGAGCTAATCCCACCTAATTGGCATCAATAGTGATGTGGGATCAAAGGCTAAAATCTGGATTAGGGATATGAACACGGATCGCAATCCGATTCTAGGCTTCACCACATGTTGATTCACCACCTGTTGATTCAATCAATCAGATCAAACCAATGTCAAAACAATTTTTTTAAACCAAATCTTCATTGTCGTGTCACTGAATTGGGCCTCTTTAAAATAGGCTTCACTTGACTATAAGTCACTTCCAATGTGGAACTTAACAAAAAGCATAAAAAACAACTACAATGTTGAAAACAAACATGATGAACTAGACTCAATCTCAACTCTAAATACTGACTCAAACGAAGTCCAAATGGATTCAAACGGAAACCAAACACACTACGATACGCGAAATAACAGTTGTCCAGTAAAATCAAAATAAACAATGCCACAGGGGTGAGCATTGGATCGGTTAAACCGATCCACCAAACCGCACCAGTTATGTGCAGTTTGAGTGGTTCAGTTCAGTTTCCAAAATCTTGAAAATCGGTGAACTGAACTGAAGATCTCTCAAAACTGATCCCCCAATCTCTCTCCCACTCAATCTCTCTTCCTCTCTCCCTCTCAATCTCTTTGACCGAAGCCCTGCTCCGACCTCCGACTGAATCCCTGCCTGAACCGTTGCGAAGACCTCTGACCGAAGCCCTCTGACCGAAGCCCTGCTCTGTTGCGAAACCCTCTGACCGAAACCTGCCGAAGCCCTGCTCTCTCTCGGTTTGAAGCCGAAACCGAACCGAATTTTTAGGCTCGGTTCCGGTCAGTCCGTGGTCACAAGCCAATGCGGTTCGTTTCCGATTTTTTAGCCAAAACCAGATCGAACCACCCGATGCACAACCCTACAACGCCAAGCACGTCTCAAAACAAAAACCAAAAGTGGATCAATACAATACGCAGCCACGACGCTGATAGATGCGAAGAGAAATCGGTATGATATCCCCATCAACTCTTCCGGGGTAGGAAGATGATGTCCCCATCAACTCTCTCAAGGTAGGAAGAACTCGACCCTGTCAAGTAAGGATTCTGATGGCTCTCGTAATACTCCAATAGATCCGAGGCTAATCCCTGTGGGTCCTCTCGAGTAATCCATGTAGCATCAAATTCAGGACGACTGTTCCAACACACTAAATATCGTCTGCACCCACCCATCATCTCGGATAGAGATGATTTGATCATCCTAAATGCTATAAATCTATTCTGCTGCAAATGTAACAGGTGTAATAGGCAGTAGTAGCAAGTTGGGTCCCTCAAAGAAAGGCTCAGGGTAGGCACATCAAGATCCACAAGTGAAATGCAAGGTTAAAGGACTTTATAAGCTACTAAATATGAAATATTAAATTTTGAACTAATCTCAAAATTCGTAAGTAAATCAATTACATATGCATTTGGATTAATTTTCTGGAGAAATTTATAAGGACTCGTGATACAAGCATGCAATTCTTAATAGTTCCTAGCGGAAACAGCTCAGGTCAAATCCAGATCATTACGAAATCACTTTCACTAAGGGGCCGTTTGTTTTACGTAAAAGTCCGTAATTCGTAAATGACTTACAATCCAGTTACAACTACGGCGTTTGTTTGGACCGTAATTCGTAAAAGACTTACACAACCCAATTATCACTCACTTGCAACCCAATTACCACTCACTTACAGTCCAGTTACAGTTAATTTGTGGTCATGCAAATTTGTATTATTTTTTATGTTAATATTAATTTTTTTAATATTTAGCATTTTTAATATTTATTTGCAATATTAAAACTTTTTAAATCACCAAATAGTTAATTTTGTGGTCAACTTTTTCACTTACGACTTAGACATTACGACAACCAAACACCGTAAACACAATACACTTTTCCACTTACAACTTTATATTACCAACCAAACACCATAAAGCTTACATGCATGTAACTCATTTACAACTGTAAAAGACTTTACCAATTACGAGCTACGAATTACGGCCAGTTACGACAACCAAACAGGCCCTAAATTCATGATGCATGCGGTGCAAATCAGCATGAAATTTATAATGTGCATTATTTTCTTAAATTTTCTTGTTGGTCTCTCTATGCAAATCCTGAACATACAATGCGAATGCATATGCAGACTCGGATACCCTACAATGATGCGTCATATGGATAAGATCTATAGGCTTCCCAGGCTTGTAACCATACACAGCTTCAAATGGACTCATACCATTGACCTATTCACTGAACTATTTTTTGCAAACTTTGTAGAGCGTAAAATAAGATCCCAATTTCTCAAATTCGCACCAACCAAGCATCATAAAAGATTTCCTTGACTCTCCTTGTCGAGAGACTTCAGACTGATCAAATTTAATGTTTTCTTGTTGCTTGATGCATCAGACCGTTTAATATCAGGTGGAGAGACAAGCCGCATTAGGGCTAGTTTGACCTTCTTTCCATCATGGACAAACGAAAAGAAGTTCGACTCCCATAAATAGTGACATCTAGGTCATATAGCCATGGTCTGCCCAAAATGACATGGCCAACATCTATGGCAACTACATTAAAGCAAATTTTATCCGAATCAGTGGCAAATTGGATCGGGACAAGACATCTTTCTTTAACATCAATGAACATAGAGTTTACACAAGACACTTTATATGGTTGAGAATGAAAAACACCTTCAGGCCAAATTTAATCACCATGTTCGAGGCGATGACGCTGACACAACTCCCAATCTCAATTATGATCGGACAATTTTTATCACTTATTTTAGTGAGTTTGAAATATTGAGAATCGATGCCAGTCACCACTCTCCTTGAGTTGAGCTAAAGTGCACCTTCCTACACTAGGTCGGCAAGTAATTCCATCAACATCATCAATCGAAAGTGGGTACATGCTCAAAAATCATTATAAGGTGGTAGTCTGATCATAACAAGCTCATCTTTGCAAACATCTCCTTCAAGATCATGGACAATCTTCTCTAAGTCATCCTGATCACTGCCCCCATTGAGTCTTAATAATCAAAGTCCTTATCTTACTTGAGCATTGTGCAGCAATGTGTGACCAAACCCTTGACATAAAACATCGATTTTGTTGAACCAATCTAGATGACTCATTGTAAACTCTTTTGCTTTTATCATGCTTCTGAGCAAAGTTACTAAACCCAAAATAAGAGCACGACTGACTAGACTAAGACTCGACAGTGGTGGCCTTATTGGTGTTATTTCTATAGTCTGTACTCGAGTGAAAGAATAAACCTTAAGAGCTATCTAGATCCTGGACAAGATGATAAGCATGTTCTAGAGTGGAGATATCTCGCACAAAGAGCTCCGCCTAAAATCTTCCCTGAGTTCTGAGCGAACGTTAGACTCATTCTTGATACACCTAACCAGAAACTCATCAAACTTAGTGATGTACTCCGCCACTGATTGATTGCCTTGCATCAAACGCTACCATTGATCAGTAAACACTATTTGTATGACACATGCAAATATTTCTTTTGGAGTTTCAAATTCATCTCATTTCAAGTCTGAACGAGCTCATGTCTCCTAAGAGTCATCAGCTTCTCTACATTATTCCAATATTATCTAATCGGACCAACCAATTTCATTTTGACAAATCGGATCCATCTCTCATTAGACATATTAAATCAGTCAAAATAATGATCCACGTCTGATGTCCAACCAAGAAAATTTTGGGGATCCAAGTGACCATCAAAGATAGGTGCTTCTAGTTTAATATTTCGTAAGTTCATTCCATCGTGATTAAGTTGAACATTATACCTAGATGTGATTTTCAGGTCGAAGTCCATTCTCACTAACATTCTCAATAGTCTCACATTCTATTCAGTCTAAATGTTCCCTATCACTTCTAACTCTTACTCGACATTGCCAAATCGAGTGGATAAGTCTTCTAAGAGTTTTGCAATGCTAGCAATGTTGGAATCCATCTCAAAAATTGGGTCTCAAAGATGTTACTCTGCGTTCCACTACGAGTAGGCATACAACATGGTGTTCTGAATACTAAACCTAGATGATATGGTGTTATGTAAAAATTATAACCTAAAATGATGAGTTTTCAGCAAATAAGCGATGCAAACTAACCTAATAAGAATGATACTAATCATAACTCCTAATAATGTTCTGATATGGGATGCATATGATAAATTAGAAATCAGCAAGTAATTCAGTTATAGACGCCAACTAGATTATCCCACGACTTATCAAACGTTTAGGCATCAAGAATTTAATCAAGATGATCAAATTATAGAAACCATGCAAGTAATATTGCTCATTTTAATATTGCCTCAAGAGAATTAATCAAGTACCTAGATTCAGAAAACATAAAACAGTTCTATTTTAATAATCAAATTAGAGCAAAGAAAAGTTAACAGATTCACATGCTCACAACTTTAGAGGAACAACAATCAGTGTTCTAAATGGCGGCCACAGCGGCTATATCAGCCGGAAAAATTTATCGGGGATGGGAAAATATCGGGGATATCGGGGATATTTTCAAAAATCGGATGTCAAAATCGGACTATAAATATACATTTCTTGTCTTAAATCGCATCTCAATAACAATATATGCATAAATTATATAAATCTACATAAAACATCATACTTATATGTTTAAGATATGTTTAACTCGATAACTTACATTAAGCCTATGAATGCATAATCACTATCCAAGTATAGAATCTTCAAAAATACCACATTGCCACATCACTTGTATTACCCAAATACCTAACTTAGAAATTGGGTGTAGAACGCTATATTAGGTCCGAAATCGCCGAAATTGCGGCCAATATAACGGGTCCATACCTATTTATCGGAGATTTTGGATGAAAAACGCTATATCGGTTTGGATGTACCAAATCATTGCGGCTAGATGCCGTAAACGCAATATCGACGCAATATCAGGTTTTATCGGGGATATTTAGAACACTGACAACAATAATACTGATAGCGTCAAGAATGAATCAATCTAAGAGTAATCAAGACAATTTCTAATGTCGTTAGAAAAGAAGTAAAATCAATAAAATTAGGACTAGCTCCAGAAACACCTAGTACCTGTAGCTAAAAGTCACCATGAAAGTCCTGGACAGCAATAATATGATCAAAAGAGTATTGCATCGAAAACGGCATGAATCAAGCTCTAATCGGGCCTGAAAAGGCTTCTGAACCAACTCGACTCAGTGCTGAGTCAGCACTGAGCATGGTTCAAAGTCGCGGTCTCCGCCGCCGACTCGGCAGGCACTGAGACAGATCGATCTCGACGACTCGGATAGGTCTCGGGTGATACGCGCAAGATGCTACATAAAGCGCTAAAAAATTCTGAAAAAATCACGAAAAATCGTTAAAAGATGTAGACGTTAAAATTTATATATCACATGTCAAAAATAATTTTGTTTTGAGAGGGTAATGGAGAAAATATGATGACTTGGTGAAATTTAAAAATATGAAAATTGTGAGGGATAAATATGAGAAAAACCAAAAATATATAAGAGCTTTCTGGCTCTCCCTTTACCTCTCCCTCACCCAGTCTCTCCCCCTCTTTCCCTCACCCTATCTCTCCCCCTCCCTCGCCCTCTCCCTCTTTGTCCCGATCTCTCTCAGTCGAGAGAGAGAGAGAGATAGGGACTGGGGACGAGAGAGGGAAGGGAGAGACAGAGGAAGTGAAGGCAGGCAGGCGGGTGGCGATGGAGGCAGACGGCGAGCAAACGAGAGGCAGACGGCGGGCAGGAAAGCGACGACAGCGAGCAAGTAAGTCGCCCTTCTTTTTTTTGACCCGACTCGACCGAGAATAGGATTCAACTCGGTCGACTCGGTCGACTCGGCCGAGGCAGACCGATTCGACCGAGACTCGACCGAATCGACCTCCTCTGACTGAACTCACGACTCGTGTATCGGACTCCTCGCGACGCTGACTGAGACGGATACGACTCAGTCGAGTCATATCCGACTTGGCTGAGTCTTCGAACCATGGCACTGAGTCAACTCGATCGGGTCAGAGCCATCAGCTCAGGTAGGCTCAGGTTCGACTCAATCTGACCCGTCGGCTAGGTCGGCTCAGGTGAGCCGATGACGTTAACACGGTCAGTCGGGTTTGAACCTAGGTGCCTCTGGGTCGCATGCGCAGACGGGTCGAGTCTTAGATTTGATGGCGGGTCGGGTCAGATTCTAGCAAAAACCTAAAATGAAATTCAAATTCAGATCTCTTCGATCTCACGTGGATGGCAGTGTTGGTGAGGGACAACGGCGATGGCGTGACAAAGAAGAAACAAACATGGTTCAAAGTCTCGGTCTAAGCCGCCGCTTGGCCGGCACCGAGACGGATCGGTCTCGGCAACTCAGATCGGACTCGGACGATACGCGCAAAACACTACATAGAACGCCAAAAAATTATGAAAAAATTATGACAATTATAAAAAAAATGTAGACATCAAAATTCATGTATCACATATTCAAAACATATCACCTAGCACTCAAAACATAACGTGAAAGCATAAATACAAGCGTCGTCGGTAGAAAAATATCAAAATACATGCATAATATAGTAAATTGCACAAAATAATTCATAAGTACCTATTAATATAGTTATTTCCAGATTGAATTACGAGGAGGCACATAATCATCATTATCATCATCCCCGCAACAAGTATAGAAACCAGGTATATAGTTTCCATAAGGATAATAATATGTTTGTGGTGAGATCCTGTAGGCTGAGATGATTGGCTAGAGGATCCATTATCAGAGTAATATGGCGGTAAAGGTTGTGCAATATCAGCTCCATGGTGATAATACCCAAAACCTCGATATACAGTGCTGCTAGTAGAATATTCACCAGTGCTAGAATAATCAGTGCCAGAATATTGGCAAGATGTCAAACCCAACCCCTATAAATGACCTTTAAGACTATGATGACCATGTGAGTAGTTATCATGTCCACTCGAATAATCATCGCTAGAACTGAAATCGACCAACCGATTCAAATGCCTACGCTGTTGCAAAATCCCCGCCCGGCCTCCATGATTTGTATCTTGTGTGGCATAATATTCTGAATCCCATGTTAAAGCACCACCTCGTTGGCTTCCACCACACCATAAGTCTCTTCATCATCACCACCATCACCGCCGTCATCACCATCGCCACCATCACCGTCGTCACCATCATCACCGCCATCACCGCCACTTTCGTCACTACGACGAATACCTTCATCCAACCAACCTAAGTCATCTGGTGGTAACATCAGCTGTTCTCCCTCACGAATCCACTCATCCAAAATATCTATCATTGAAAAGATTATTCAGATCAATTGGGTTGTAATAATCATCAGTGTCGCTTTTGCATGTCAAGTTTCTTACTCGCAACCGCATATTGTAATGCACAAATACTAGTTTATGCAACTTGTTCATTGCCAATTGGTTGCGCAATTTTGTATGAATCAGCGACCACGTGCTCCAATTTCTTTCACAACCCGATGAAGAACATGTTTGACTTAAAACTTTGATGGCAACTTTCTGCAGATTGAGAGCTTCTTCGCCATAATTAATCCACCAATCAGCTGGTAGAGATTGTTGCACTGCTCTTCTAGTTAGTGAGCTTCCAAATTCTCCACTCCATCCACAAATAATTTTATCTGTGAGAATACACATCACAAGTGTTAATATTTGCATAACATTATATCGATGAAATAAATAAATTATTATTACCTCATTAATAGCTCTTGCTTGTTTATTCAAATCTGGTTCCAATCTTTTAATGACATCCTTTAATCCATTTCTCACTTCTTGATGTGTAGAAAAGTTTTTTGAATATTAGAGTGCTGAATTTAAAAATATGCTGCAATAATGTAAGCACATGATTGTTATGATATGACAGTTTCAATATCTAGTCAACAAATATGATTTCTAGGCAAATGAATTACCTGCAGCATGCAAGTGTATGCAATTGTCCCTCCCATCTTCTATCAATGATATCTCAGTACTTCTTCCAGTTCTTATTTGATACCTTTATAGCCAATTTTGCTCTATCCATAGCTTCATATATAATAGATAATGTAGGTTTTTTGTCCTGGTCCACTATCTTCAAGACTCTAACAAGAGGATCCATAATGTTTCGGATCTCTCTTGCCTTCTTCCAAAGTCGGTCAGTCAGAATGAGATTAGAAGCCTTATCTCGCACACTTCTTCTACTCCTTTCCTTGTTGAATTCACGCCATGCCATTTGGTAGTCGTACACATTCTTTTCAAATCTTGCTCATAGCGAATAAGGCTTTCAATAGAAATAAACTCGGTGGCAAACCGTGTTATACTTGGTCTCAACAAGTCTCTATCTCTGGTAAATAGCTTCATTAAATTCACTACTTTAAGGCTATTGTAAATGAATGATGTGATCATCTAATGTCTCCTTACTGATTTAACAGAGCCAATATCTTCAAGCATCAAATCAATGCAATGTGCTGCACAGGGAGACCAAAAAATGTTCTCTCTTCTCCATCAACATGTGACTAACTGCTTTGAAACTTGTCTCATTATCTGTTACAACCTGCACGATATTTTCTTCACCAACTTCATCAACAGCTTTATCCATTAGAGAGAATATATAATCAGCAGTCTTCGAGATATTAATAGTATCAACAGAAGTATGGTAGATCATGCTTCTATCACAATAAATCATGAAATTAACAATAGGCTTTCTATTATGAGAACTCAAATCCATCACACATGATCGTGCAACCATACTGCGGCCATTTTGTTTTATTGAAGCAACATATACTTCAATTTCTTTCATTTCCTCCTCTAAATATAGATAGCCAATCTGGTACCCTGTAGGGCCTTTTACACCTGAGCCTGCCTCCGCAATAGTATTAATCATGGCTTGGTAGTAAGGACCACTATCAGCTGCATTGAATGGTATTGCATTGTAGTGAAAGAACTTCGCTACGGATTTCCCAATCTTTTTCATATTCTCAGCTGAGAACATGCTTTTGATTGATTTCTGTTTTGTTGGGAACATGTAAGGATCAATACCACGAGCTGGAATTTCAGCTTCTCTCATAGTCATACTCCGACGCAATCCACGGTTACTCCCTGATCCTGAAGGCTGTGAACTACTGTCACCAATATCAACTCCTTCTGCCGATCTCCAAGCCATTTCACGACTTTCTTTCATGGCTTGTTTTAGTTGTCTTCTTTCAACTCCTTCTAAACCACCAACTTCTTCAATTTCATTATCAGAATCTTCTTCGGTCACATCATAAAATATCTTCCTCACTTAAAGATCTCATAACTCGGTCTTTTTTAGATTTTATGGCCGCTCTTTCTTTGCTACCTTCAGAAAGATGTCTCATTATTTGAGATATCTCTTTTGATACTCGCAAGCATCCTTCCACCTGACCGGGTACATGTGCTATATGTTGCTTCAATCTAGTGATACCACCATGGACTTGTTTCCCACAATAATTACACTTCACAAATTTTCTACTTCCACCAACAGGGGTACCATGTTCCCATCCAATCCAATATCGCGTTGCTTTGAAGCCATACTGAAATTTAAAAAAATTATCTGTTAAATTAAATTAAAACTAAAATTAACTAAATTAAAACAATATTAAATTAAACTCAATTAAATGAAACTAAATTAATTAAACTAAACTAGTTTATACTAGATTAAGCTACACTAACTTAATTACCTAACTTCAATAAAATTATTAAATTACCTAACTTTATTAAATTAAGTTAACCTAATTAAGTTAACTAACTAATTTAAAATAAAATAAACTCATTAAATGAAACTAAATTAAATTAAACTAAACTAGTTTATACTAGATTAACCTACACTAACTTAATTACCTAACTTCAATAGAATTATTAAATTACCTAACTTAATTATAATTACAAAATTTTATTAATTAAATTAACTTAAACTAAGTTTAACTAAACTAAATTACATTAAACTCAAATAAATTAAACTGAGGGAGAGAGACTGAGGGGAGAGATAAACAGGGAGAGAAGGACTGAGGGGAGAGAGAAACTGAGAAAGAGAGGAACAGAGACAGAGAGGGAGGGAGACACAAAGGGAGGAAAAGAGACGGAGACAGAGAGGGGGAGAGGGACAGAGAGAGATACAGAGAGAGAGGAGGGAAAGGGAGAGACTGAGAGGGAGAGAGTCCGACAGAGAGAGAGACAGACGGAGAGAGACGGAGACAGAGAGGGAGAGAGAGACAGAGACAGAGAGAGGGAGAGGGAGAGACGGAGACAGAGAGGGGGACAGAGAGGGGGGACAAAGAGATACAGTGAGAGGGAGAGGAAGAGAGACTGAGAGGGAGGAGAGAGTCCGACAAAGAGAGAGACACAGAGGGAGAGAGACAGAGAGGGAGAGGGAGAGGGAGGGACAGAGAGAGAAGGAGAGGGAGAGAGACGTAGAGAGAGGGAGAGACGTAGAGAGAGAGGGACACAGAGGGAGAGGGGAAAGAGACGGAGACAGAGAGGGAGAGAGAGGGACAGAGAGACACAAAGAGGAGAGGGAGACGGGAAAGACTGAGAGGGAGGGAGAGAGTCCGACAGAGAGAGAAAGAGACAGAGGGAGAGAGAAACAGATACATAGAGGGTGAGAGGGAGAGGCACCTGTGAGGGCGAGGATCGACGGCAACGGCAACAGCGACGGCGACGCGGGGGTTTTCCTTCGCTGCTGCAGAAGGCGAGAGGGAGGGGGCAACATGAGAGAGATAGATCTGATCTCTCTCTCTCACTCTCTCCCTTTAAACTGGGATTCACGGGCGCCGAGTCGACCCGAGTCATCCCCGACTCGACCAAGTTAACCGAGTCGAGTCCGAGTCGGACCCGACCCGGGACGACTCGACGCCCACCCTCCGACTCGGTCGATACCTTGAACCTTAGAAACAAATGACGCAGTGGATGACAACGATGATATGATCAAAGCGACGGGCAACAATCAGGACCTAGATCTTGGTGACGCTTGAATTGTTCAAGATGAGTCAACGGTGATCTCACAGTGGTTGAGGTCAGTGGATGTCGGTGGAATGATGGTAACAACAAGGTCCGAGCTTGATCGGATCTGATCTCACGTCGACAATATCTAGTCGCGGCAGTGCTTCTACAGTCGACGACAAAGACAGAGAGAGGAGGCGGCGAGCTAAAGCAACTGCGAAGCCAGTATGGTTAAGCGATGCTACGATGGGAAGGTGACGGTGGTTATGCAACTGAGGTTAGGGTTTTGGTTTGATGAAGTAGATGAACAGTGGCCGGTGGTGGATTTTGGGGATTTTGTGACGGTTTTTTTTTGCAGCAAGCTAGGGTTTGAGAACGACTAGGGTTGGGGAGAGAAGAGGGAGCTAGGGCTATTGAATTTTTTTTAATGAAAAAGCAGGAATTTAGCTCTAATACCAAAAATGACAGGGGATCAAAGGCTAAAAATCTGGATTGGAGATATGAACAGGATCGCAATCCGGTTCTAGGCTTCACTACATGTTGATTCAAACAATTAGTTCAAATTACAACAACAACAACTAAGCCATTTGTCCTAAGTATTTGGGGTAGGCTACATGAACCAAAAGAGAATTACGCCGGATCGAGCACATGGATCAGCTTTCTCTACTCATTCCTATCAAGCAATATGCCTTCACTAAGACCTTTAGCCTCTATATCTTGTCGTATTACCTCCATCCATGTTTTCTCCACTCAATTAGTTCAAATTAATATCAAAAAAAATTTACCAAATCTTCATTGCCCTATTTATTGAATTGAGCCCTTTAAATATGCTTCACTTGACCTCAAGTCTAAACCCACTTTCAATGTGGGACAAAATAAAAAACAACAAAAACAACTACAATGCTGAAAACAACATAGCCAATTAGACTCAATTTCAACCCTAAATACTGACTCAAATGAAGTCCAAATGGAATCAAACGAAAACCAAGCACAACTACGATACGCAGACTAAACAGTTGTCCAGCAAAATCGAAATAAATAATATAAGCACATCTCAAAACTAAAACTAGAGGCGAATCGATTTAATATAGTGGCGGCGACGCTGACAGGTGCGAAGAGAAGTCGGTATGATGTCCCCATCAAATATACATCATGAGAAGATATTTGCAGCCAAAGGGGAAATATCTTATTTGCAGAACAAAGGAGAATATCTTATTTGCGCACAGGGAAGAGCCTACTTCCAATTGTCACCGCAACTAGATGATAATTTTTTCACATTTCTCTCTCAACATTAATCCTCCCCATTATATAAGCAGCACTAGATAAATGACCAACAGACAGTTTGAAAAATGTCTCTTAGGATTAATATTTAATTTACATTAAGCACTCCATACCACAAAGCTGATCCTTAAGGCAAGGAATACCTATTCTAAGTTCTAACCAGCTGTTCCCACTAAAAATTGGTTCATGAGTTAATGTTAAAGCGAATACATAATTAAAGGGGTCAGATATCAGATATTAAGTCAAATATTAAGGTTTCAATGTCAACAATCTCTACTAATTTATTTCAATCTGATAGGTGACGCACATAGAATGTACGCCCCTTATTGTCATTATCAGTCTAAACTAATTTATTTCAATCTGATAGGTGATGTACATGGAAGGTACTTCCCTTATTCTCATTATTAGTGCATCATAAATAATCCTCGCCCTCAACATATTATAAATTTTAACAGGGCCACTGTTTTTTTTGTGTTCATCAATTCTTTAAATGTTTACTGTGAAACCATTAGGTGCAGTAATTTGACACGGTTATATAGCACATCAGGAAGGAAGACAAAAGAGGAAAAAAAATATAAAGAAAGGAAGAGAAGTAACTTCTTGCCTGAACCACAATAAATTGCATTATATTTTTTTTTTCTACGCAAAACATGATAGAATTACTTAGAATATCATTAAACTTGAAGAAATTAATTTGCAGATGGAAAAAAATATTTGATTACTTCTAAGAACAGACTACATAATGAGCAGAAGCTAGACCATGCAAGCAACAGTGAGGGATAACATTTCCCATTTCAAAACCAGAAAGTGATTAGGGGTGAATTGCAACTTCCAATGGCATAAATGCTAATATAGAAATTGAAGATATACAGGATTGCAAGAACTCAAGGACACTTTGGCGAAAAGAAACAAATATTTTGATAATTATAAGAGTTGATAGAAGCATAATCTCATGGAAAAATCTACATTGCTGGCAGCAGTCTAGTACCACGTTACTGATCAGAATCTACATGGAAACTAGAAGCTTCGGTTTCTTTAAAATTTAGTCAAATCTTCTAGTTCATGTCTTGTCTAAATAATGGACAATGGGGACCATAAACTATCTTGCTATATTTTTATTCTACAAATAAGTCAAGTTCTACTAATACTCACAAGTCTAACCATTGTATCCGAGAATCAAACCTGGTGTCAGTACCCCACTCGAAGGCCAACAAGAGTATAGGTGTGAACAGATTTACCTAAATGTGAGCAGTCAAGTGGACATAAAGATTTCCACTTGGGCTCGCCTTCAAATAAGACTACGGAATCTAATTATAGGCACAATAGGTCTTTGCATTTCTAGTTTTTTAGGAACTTAAAATGAATCATATCTGATGTTCATTTCCTTTTGAAAAGAAGGGATCGTTCTTTAGTGTACAAAATTAGGGTAAAATGTACATTATCTCTTTAAGTTATAGAAAAAATATGACATGGTCAATTAGTAATGAACCTGCAATAAGATAATAACAGCACAAACCACAACATTACTATAGCGCTTATAAACTCTTATCAAGGGTATAATTCCTGCCAATTAACCATGTTTAGGGCTAAAAAAGCTACTGCTGTTATGGTTTAGGGAGTACATGTAATTTTACCCAAAAATTTATACCTGATAGATTAATGTTACCTGACAATCCGCATGTCATTAAATTTTGTGGCCAAGAAGAAATAGCACATCCAATCCACACTTCTTGAATTGTAATTAGATATCAAGTTTTATCAAAACCGCGACTCTTACCGCATGAATTGGGTGATAATATATGGATTCTTTCAGAAATCCTAGAAAACTGGAACTCACACGATTTATGAGTAAAGAAACTCATGAACTGCAAAATTGCTATCCAAATTCTACCAGTACAACAATGAAAACAACTATTATATCTCCTCAGATCCTGCAATGATAAATCTCGGTTTCCCCAAGTACAGATAAAAACTATAGCCACTCCGATCCTCACTCTATTCAATTAACCATGGGAAGTATAATCAAGAACTTTTTTAGGTCAAGATCAGAGTATAAGAAACTAGGGTTAAACAGAATGCAAAAAATAGGGTTTCAATTCAGCATTTGAGCAAGAATCTAGGGATCAAGAAAGAGAGATGACTTACTCCTGCCTTGGATTCTCCATTTGTCTCCGCTTCTTCTTTCTCCGAATCCTTGTCCACCTCCATCTTCTCCGCTGTCGCTGCCTCCTTCTCCTCTTCCTTCTTCTTCTTCCTCTCAGCCTCCTCCTTCTTCCTCTCGGCCTCCTCTTTCTTCCTCTTCTTCTCGGCGTCCTCCTTTTCCTTGGCGGCAGAGACCGCCGCCATGACCTTCTTCACCGATGACTCGTCCTTGAAGAAATCGGACTTTCGACTCACGAGATCTATCGTCGCCTCGAGGAACGGCAGCGGACCTTTCCTCGCCAAGATCGAGGCCAAGGCTTCCTCGTCGGCGGATAAATCGGCGGCCGAGGAGGAGGACGACGAGGGTTTCTCTTGCTGTTTGTTGTCTTCTTCGTAGTCCGAGATCACCGCCATGGCGCTGGAAGGGGGGAGAGAGATTTGATCGAAATTTGTTGAACGATAAAAGTGGGAATTTAAGCGGCTCTTCAATTCGACTGGGGGATTGGGTAAGAAAAGAAGGGTTTCGGAGCTCTCGGGGTTTTATGGGAACAGGCCTAGAAGTTTCCAGCATAACCCCCGCCGGCTAAAGGGGGCAACGGGTCGCAGTCGGGCGGGTCGGATCCTATGAGGTCCGTATCCATTATAAATTCCGAGGATCTTCATTCTTAGGGTCTGTTTGGTTAAGGGTGGAAGTGAGGAAGTGAAGAAGTGAGGAACTGGTAATAGTTCCCTTAGGGTCTGTTTGGTTAAGGGTGAAGTGAGGAAGTGAAGAAGTGAGGAACTGGTAATAGTTCCCTTTGGAACTTGGGAATTGGTTAGTAAGTTTTCTGGTGTTTGGATGTTGTTGGGAAGTGTGGTTTGGAAAATGTTATGTCTTTTCTGGTGTTTGGATGGTAATGTGGAAGTGAAAGTGGAAAAGTTGACTACAAAGTTGACCGCAAAATAATATTAATTAAAAATTAATTAAGAAAAATAAAAATTAGACTGTAATTAGAATGCAAGTGAGATTTACATGTGCAAAAAATTAACTGTTTTGTACTACAATTTATTACAAATGAGATTTACATGACCACAAAATTAACTGTAACACTCTGGAAGTGAGGAAACGTTGTGTAAAGGAGAAAAGAGAGAAGGAAAAGAACTTTTTCCATTTTCCTTTTCCGGTGTTTGGATGAACAGCGGAAATGAGAAAAGACACTTCCCACTTCCTTACTTCCACCCAATTCCTTGAATCCAAACAGCTTAGGATCTACGCGCTGATCTAAACCCACTAAGAAATATAGGTTCCATTAAGACTATACTAGAATACCGTCGGCAGTGAAAAACCGACCAGTGACAAAGAAAATGCGGGCGGATAAGAGGAAAAAGAAGGCGAGCGAGGGGGTAGCGGTGGTAGGAAAAGGAGGAAAAAAGAGAGGGGAGAGAAAGAGAGGAGGGGAGAGGCCAGTGATGGAAAGAGGAGGAGAAGGAGGGGGGAGAGAAGGGGCCGCGGCGGTGACAGAGGAGAGAGACGTTGCTCTCTCTTTTATGAGGCAACAGACGGACAGACAAATTTTATATAAGAGTCACGGGAAAAAACCTCCCTCGCTTCGCTTAGTCGGTTTTGATTATCTACTTGAGAGTTAAGGAACCAAACCCAGATTTGGATTTTAGTTTCGGAATATCCAAACCTAATATTTCTTACCGCAAGTGTTATTTTAGCACAATACTCCATTGCAAATGACTAGATAGTTTATCTCCAAGAGCATGAGTTTGATGTAACGCCCCGATCCGGCGGGTACGGAGACGTTACTGCAACGTATATACGCAGGTCAGAAATACCCTCACATATATACGCTAAGCATCAGTACAGGCAAGAATCAGAGTACGGAAGCACGTGGTGCATTATACATTCCAACACATGAGTACAGTTACAAAGTTATCACATGAAGTGATAAATATTACAATAATATTACATCACCAACAGGCGCAAATGCGAGAATACAAGGTGATATACATGTATGAATAGTACAAATGGAGGCTCAGAGTCACAACAGGAAAACTCTAGAGTCGAACAGAGGGGCCTGGAAGGATGGGGCTCTGGACGGTCTGCTGAAAATCCACGCTACCGCAGCGCCACTCTGATCAGCAACTGAGAGAATCCACACGCTCCAAGCTCCAAGACCTGAACGTAAGGATCCAGAGGAGTCAGAACTCCCCGGCGAGTGGTGATGCGAATGCCAGGCGGCGAGCATAGATAAGCACACGTGTATCGATAAATCCGAATCATAAACATGCATTGAAAATCGTGTCGTGGGCACAAGCATACAGGAGCAAGTAGATATACAGCATATGATATCAAGTAAGGAAGACTCATAGTATGATCAGATAAGAGCAGGAGACAGGCGGGATAGAATACAAGTAGAAGGCAGGATATAAACAGGTATAGGATAGTAATCATAAAACCGGAAATCCGAAGTAAAATCCGATATAAGCAAACATGGCAAGGCATATTACAGATTCATAGCTGGCATCTTTTATTATTATTATTACTCGTCTTACCCTGATGTCTAGATATGTGAACTAGCGTCCCAGCGCACATATATCCACATTTGAGTAAAGCAAGGTTGTTATTGGAAACCAACGGAGGTATCAACGAACAATGTTTACAGTGGGTCCCGTACATGCCCGGGACCACGGTCCAGGACATTCCATTGCTGGTGTATGGAACCGGCGGCAAGGCCTACAGAAGGGTCTTATAGAATGCCCTTATCAAGATGGTACCAGGAAGGAGGGAGTCAGCACTCCCCTCGGTCGCCTGGAGGCCCACAGGTCAGACCGGAAGTTTTAGTTGCACAACATACCTAGTACCACTGTAAACACGAACATATATTGATAGCCGCAAGTTTCTCCCGACCCGATGCAAGTTGTTCCTTTTATGATTTATTATATAGTTATCAATTTTACGGGAATAGCAGGTACAAGACATGATCAGGAATTCAGGAGTACATGAGTACTATAGATTCAGATCACTGTATATATAATACAGGATAACTAGTACAAGATTCAAGTCACTGCATGTAATGCAGGATAACAAGTATAGTATTCCCGTAAATATAATAATCACAGGTTAAGTATTAATATATCAGGAGGCAAGTGATAAGTCATGTCATAGTAAGAAGAAGGTGTCAAGTAACAAGTCGGGTGTCAGGTGATGACACAACAGTTGGCAAGTGATACAGACAGGTGTCAGGTATTAGCATGTAGATGATAGGTATCAAGTAAAAGCATGTCAAGTGTTAACACATCAAGCATGTACTTGACAAGCGATAGAGTAATAGCTAAGCACAATCAAGCGGAGCTAAGCAAGCTGGAGCGAAGTTAATGTACAACACTAAATGCTATCACGCTCAGCGTGGTTACCGCTCACAGCATAGCTAGACACACATGTCGCAGCAAGCGTATGAACGCCATACTATCGCTCACGGGGAAGCCATGCTCACGGGGTAACTATACTCGAACGGAGCAAGCGGTAAAGTGTTGACGCTAGATCCACCTACCAGGCGTAGCATAGAGAAAGTCCAGAGGACTTTAAAACTCAAAGGTCGTACCCAGAAATTATGCCCGAAGGCAAGGGTACCTGCAGAAAAGGTGTTATTTTCAAACAACACAAATCGTGAATAATACAAGTCGACCGATGAAATGGGAAAGTCAAGAGGAAAGCGAGAACACTCGCCTAAATCTTTAGAAAACACAGTGAAATCTCTGATCTCCAGAATCCAGGTAATCAACGCGTTAGTGCGTTAGAGAGAAAGTGATAGAGAGAGGAGGAAATCAAGAGAGAGAAAGGAATGAGAGAGAGAGGAGAGAGAAAATAAGAGCTAGAGAGAGAAGTCCATGGAGAGAGAGAGAGTACAGGGAGAGAGAGAGTGTGTACAGGGGGACGCGAGTTCGAGAGTGAGACGCGGGGGTCGCGTCGCGTAGATGCCACAAACGCGAGGTTCGAGACCCGCGTTCAAGTTATAACACAAGAAGAACGCGGACGCAGACGTGGGTTCCGCGTCGCGTTAACACGAGAAGAACACAGACGCGGGCATGAGCTCCGCGTCGTGTTGACACGAGAAGGACACAGAGGCGAGCATGAGCTTCACGTCGCGTCGATACAAGAACGCGAAGGTCGTGTTATACAAACGTCAAGAACGCGAAGATCGCGTTAAGGAATTGCCTGGACGCGGGGGTGAGATTCGCGTCAGCAATTAACATAGAGAAAGAGACAGAGACGCATGGATGGGGGAGAGAGGGACGCATGTTTTGAAAAAAAAAAGGGAAGACGCAAGGATGAGGGAAAAACAGAGACTGAAAGAAAAAGGAAAGGAAAAAAGAAAAGAAAGAAAGAAAGAAGGAAGGAAAGAATGAAAGAAGGAAAGAATGAGAAGGGAAAGGGAGGATGGCCGGCCGGCCTCGCCGGCGGCGGCCGAAGATGACCGAAAGTGGCCGGCCAAAGCCCCAAGCCCAAGCCAAAGAGGGTGCAAGTGTAGTTCATTTTAGATTTTTGGAGTTTTGCAAAAGGAGTTTCGGAGAGCGAAGCAATAGCTCGTCGGAAAGAGCACGACGAGGAGAGGAAGATGGCATGGTCGTTGGTGGCCAAGGTGGAGTATGTGGTGGTGGAAATGATGGTGAAGTTGGTGGTAAGAATGGGTTGTTTGGTGGAAAGAGAGGAAGAAGAAGGTGGTGTGGTGGTGGTGTTATGGTTGTTGTTGTTGTTGGAATGAAGGAGGAGATGGAGGAGAGAAAGATGGTGGAATTGGTGGTGGAAATGGAGGGGAGAGTGAAGAAGATGGCCGGCCAAGGAGGCGGCCATGGCTCAGGTGGGTGCTGCCATTTGCTTGCTGGAAATGGAGAAGGAAAGAAAAATGAAAGAGAGAGAGAAAGAAAGGTGGGTATATATAAAAGGAGGGGTTTTGATTATTACAACCTTGCCATCCCCAAAAGGAGCTGCGTCTCTTTAAAAAAGAGCCGCGTCCTCACATAATAAAAGTCTGCGTCTAGGCAACCAAGCTAGACGCGGAGATAAAATCCGCGTCCAGGAGAAAAACGCGAGATTTGCGTTTGACAGAAAAGACAAAAAAGCATGGTTCAGAATTGATCTTGCAGGACAAGCATTAAATGCAGTATGGAGAGCATCCCACATTAAATGTTGAACCCAGGTTGGTGAAACTCGCGTCTAGCGAGGAGAGAGAAAAATGGAAAAAGAGAAAGTAAAATATCTGGATAAAATTCCGGTATCTGGGAAAACACCGAAAACTTCGGAAAAGTCCAAAAAATAGTAGTTTGGAAAGCTTCTCAAAAGTTCTCAAAAATAATAAATATTATTTAAAGATTTTTGGTAAAATCGGTTTTCAGAAATTCAATCCCATTTTCAAAATAAAAATCCTGAAGTCAACCGTCAATACCGCTCTATACCGGGTCGGCCGGATTTTGATAAAATCTGAAAAATCTCAGAAAATGCCAGAAAGGACAAAATGTAATTCTAAGAAGTAATAAGAAAGCGGAATCTAGAAATTTGATTTCAATTGTAAACTAAAATTTTGGGAATCAACCAATGATACTGGCCGACACCAAATCCAGTGGAATTTTGATAAATTCAGAAAATTCTCAGAAAAAGTATTTAAATAGAAAATGTGATTTTAAGAAGTTACAGAAAAGCCATTTTTAGAATTTCAACTCCGTTTATAAATTAAAAATCTGAGATTCGAGCAGCGGTATCGGTCGACCCCGTTTTGAAGATTTACAACTTAATTCAGGAAAAATTCAGAAAATCATGAAAAATCTAGAATATTAGAAAACGATATTTGAAACTGAATTCGATTAAATCAGAATACCAGAAAGTCCAAATCGAGCAACACTCTAGGATCGGTCCCCCGGTTCAGACTAGGGCTGACTCCGAGTTCACGAATCTGAATCCACGGCTAAACGATCACATAAATAATTCATAATACAATACAAATACAGGAAGTAAATCAAAAAATACGATCAGAAAATATGAATATGCAACTAGGTACGTATTCCGGGAGCGGGGTGTTACATTCCATCCACCTTATAAAAAAATTGCGTCCTCGCAATTTCGATAAGGGGAAGATGAACACAGAAAGGATAGGAATGATGATTATGCCAATCAAGATATGAATAACTGTGGGCTGTTCTCCCAGATCGACTGAACGGCTAACTAAGGACTAAGGCATCTCTGCACTTCTGCCGTATATATACATCCTCTGACGGTGCCATATTAATACTGATCTGATGTCTGCTTATAAAAGAATGCTGTCAGAACTTCAAAAGGCTAACCCATTCTGAATAATATAAAGTGAGCTGACTTAGTGAGATAATCAATAATACTTCAATCAGACTGCGAACCAAAGCTGATGAAATCCATAGAAATCTGTAGTGTTGAAATCCATAATTTAATACAAAACCCTGCATGACATGACGTTGTCCTTCTGCAGTAGAATTACTGATGTGCCACATACATACTAATTCCCCGAGAATAAACCAGAATACCCAAGATAAAGAAAATCCTGATAATATTGAGTATAAATCAAGAAGGCCAATAATTAAGAATTTCTGTATACTGGGCGTTGCTAACTCTGAAAGACTTAGCCAAGAATATAGAATAACTGTGAAGAATTCTGAATACTGACTTTTGAATGGTAACCCGATTGCAGAGGAAACATGTAGAAGATATCTGAGTCCTGCAAGATTGGTCGAATGGATCGTTTATATGCATCATGGAGGTAGTTCAGATATCACGATAAAACCCTGTTCAGCGGATCCATGAAAACACGCTTAGGCGGAAGAAATCCGAGGAACAGGCTAGAGTGCTAAGCACTGAAGGGACTAGCCACGGACGAAGCCAAGCCTAGATGAGGCCATCGCGTAGCACAGCTCAGGTGTTAAGCATTAGGGTGTAGCGAAGTTAATGCTCTGCGAGGCTCGCATATGGCGAAGCTCACGCGGCGAAGCCAGCGCGTAACACAACGCTAAATGCTAAGCACCAGGGTGCAGCGAAGCCCACACCCGTTAGGTCCACGGGTGACTAGAACACGACCCTCGCTTGGCGAGGCTAGCGGAGCCTTTGGTCCACCAAATCAATAAAGACTGCCAGAAGTTAGTGGCTCTGAGAACATGATCAAGAAATTATAATAACCGAAACGTGTGGCGAATGCTGTCTTCTAAATAATAACCTGACTGCAGATTAGCTCTGAGAATACCCGAGTTCCATGAACATAGTCGAAGAAATCATGATCGTTATTGGAGTAATAGAAATGAAAAATATCATAACTCTGTCTACCAGAAGTCCTGATTCTGGGATACTGCTTTATACTGACACTCCTCATGTAGTGATACAGTCTATCTGATTATATAAGCGATGACTACTCCGCTTGATGTACTGGTCTCCCATGATGTATCCATAAATACAAGAATATAATGCGAGGCCGAAGATCTGTCCAATATAAGACAATGTAATGTACCAGAGTCGAGGAACGTCAGAACATAATGAGAGCAAACCACATCTGCTCTTTTGTTACCTCACTAGTCTACGCATATCTTAAGTTGGCATAAGGATTACGAAAATCAGAATAGTAAAAAAGATAGAAGAGATAGGAATCATGAAATAGGGAGGGAGACACGGACGGACTAGGATTGGTGATGATAGTGCAAAGAGATAAATATGATATAGAGAATTTACTAACTCCCGGACATGCTAAAAATGGGGACAATGGTTACGGTTAGTACTTTCAGGGTTCATTTTTCAAGTATTGAGCATCCTTTCCTGTTCTCACTCTATCAGTATCTTGACTTCCTCTTCAGTCAGATTATATGTCTGCCTCCTTCTACCATGTGCCCTAGCTCTTGGTCTCTTTTGTGTATGACTCCATGCTGGATGCTGGGGATGAAACAAGGTTATTCTGCCAGTAGGTCCTGGATTCCTTCCCAATGGTGATACTGGATGAGTTGATTTGATCGGTGTGATGTTCTCTGCCTCCTTGAACAGATAGTCACTTTTCAACTAATCTCCGGACCCGTATACGACCTAATTCATAACCTTTCTGGCGGTTGCGTTGTAGGTGCCCGGCTTCAGACAATACCCGCATGTCATATGCTGAGGGCAAGGTTGGAGGGATGGCTTAGCTAGTGGGGCATCCAGTGGCCTGTCTGAGTCTTCAACTTCCATCAACTTAGAGTGTCGCTTCGCCAACTTTATCTGCATCTCATTCTGATCCTTCTTCTCCGGGTCCGTTCTACTCCCCGAGCGATGGCAAGAAACTTGAGAATAGTTCTTGCGCTGCTTGGAAATAAAAACATCTTGATCCTCATCTTCAGGTCTCACTAAAATATTACTCGCTCAGTTCTCCTTGTCAGCCACCATGTAAGACACCGACTGATACCTTAGGAATTTTGCAGCGTACTTATTTACAATTCAATCTTCTTACTGCAATTTGATAAATCATTCTTTCATTTCTTTCTGAGCTATTACAGAGAAGGATCTTCTCTTAGAAATCTTTTGAGAACCGGTCTCAAGTGATGGGTTTTTTTTCTTTCAGTATCGCTGCTTTTACCAACCACCACGTCCTGGCCATATCTTTCAACTGAATCTTGGTCATTTCCACTTGGTTCTCGTCAGGGATCCGAGTTACCTTCAGAAGATTTGTAGTGTTTACCGGCCACTTCTAAGCATCCAGGGCTCCTCCATGCCCGAAAAGATTGTCGGCTATAATTTTCTGAAATCCGACATGTTGCCTGGCTTCTGTTCCCGGAGTGCAACAATAATCTTTGGTGTGGGACCTTCGTCTGTTCTTGTTCATATTTTACAGAAATTATCTCAAATCAACACTTCCTCCATTAGGGCCACTCTAAGAAGAACCATAACCGTTATGATTTCCCCATCTTTCATGTTCGAGTTGGTCTAAGAATAACGAGTGAAGTATGAAAGGATGGGAGAACTTTAGAATTCAAGGTAAGATTATCAAGAGAGAATGGATAACTTTGTACTTGTAGTTGGATTGTATAACCATGACTCATGCATTTCAGTTGCAAATTTCTTTACCATTAATTTGTCGACTGGTTGTACTGAGGATGTGAGAGCCTAGGCTCTGATACCACCCTGTAACGCCCCAATCCGGCGGGTACGGAGACGTTACTGCAACGTATATACGCAGGTCAGAAATACCCTCACATATATACGCTAAGCATCAGTACAGGCAAGAATCAGAGTACGGAAGCACGTGGTGCATTATACATTCCAACACATGAGTACAGTTACAAAGTTATCACAGGAAGTGATAAATATTACAATAATATTACATCACCAACAGGCGCAAATGCGAGAATACAAGGTGATATACATGTATGAATAGTACAAATGGAGGCTCAGAGTCACAACAGGAAACTCTAGAGTCGAACAGAGGGGCCTGGAAGGATGGGACTCTGGACGGTCTGCTAGAGATCCACGCTACCGCTGCGCCACTCTGATCAGCAACTGGGAGAATCCACACGCTCCAAGCTCCAAGACCTGGACATAAGGATCCACAGGAGTCAGAACTCTCCGGCGAGTGGTGATGCGAATGCCAGGTGGCGAGTATAGATAAGCACACGTGTATCGATAAATCCGAATCATAAACATGCATTGAAAATCGTGTCATGGGCACAAGCATACAGGAGCAAGTAGATATACAACATATGATATCAAGTAGGGAAGACTCATAATATGATCAGATAAGAGCAGGAGACAGGCGGGATAGAATACAAGTAGAAGGCAGGATATGAACAGGTATAGGATAGTAATCATAAAACCGAAAATCTGAAGTAAAATCCGATACAAGCAAACATGGCAAGGCATATTACAGATTCATAGCTGGCATCTTTTATTATTATTATTACTCGTCTTACCCTGATGTCTAGATATGTGAACTAGCGTCCCAGCGCACATATATCCACATCTGAGTAAAGTAAGGTTGTTATTGGAAACCAACGGGGGTATCAACGAACAATATTTACAGTGGGTCCCGTACATGCCCGGGACCACGGTCCAGGACGTTCCATTGCTGGTGTATGGAACCGGCCGCAAGGCCTACAGGAGGTGAAAAACACCTAGAGGGGGGGGGGGGGTGAATAGGTGTAAGTGCTAATCTAGAAACTAAATGCGGAAGCTAAAAACTATTTTGCAACACACTTAATACAACCAACAAGTGTAGCCGAATTCCCCGTGAAGGGCTCTGGACTAACTCCTCTTGATTCCCCTAGATAAGGGTTGAGGTGCTATATGAAGCTCTTGTGGTTAAGTATAAGTGAGGCACACACACAAGCAAGCCAAGCATATAAGAATGAGCAATAAGAAAAAAATGCAAGGCAACACAAGCAATATGAATGATATGAATGAAGAATGATGCTTTGCACAAATAAAAGAGAGAGAGTTAAGAGACAATGGATCAAACGCAAACACAAAGATATGTTTTGAGGTTTGAGACCCTAGCTTTACGTCCCCGCCTTCACCGAGAAGGATTTCTAATCCACTATCTTGTCCACCGAGGACTCCCACCGAGGGAACCTCCACCGAGGAGGATTTGTACAACCGGGAGTATCGAACTCCTCTCTCAAACACCGCCTCACAACCGAGGGGTAGGCCTGTAGCCAATACAACCACAAACACCTCTACCGAAGAAGGTTACAAACCAAACTCCACCTCTCACTAGAGGGAGCAAGCCACAATCTCAACCTCTACCAAAGAGGGAGCAAACCAATCACCCGATCAACCTCTACCAAAGAGGGATACAACAAAAGCAAGGGTGTTTACAACTTGGAGGCTTAGACAACCTCAAACAATCTCTTTTCCACAAAATAAAAGATCCTAATAGATTAGGATAGAAGATAGCTCAAGTGTGGAAAAATAAAGTGTTTTGATCAAAGAAAATCTCTTGGAAAAATACCAAATGAATATAGAATTTTAGATCAAGACTAATTCCCAAAAACCTAATTTCTTTGAAATAAACAAAACACTTTAAAACAAATAAGATGAATCCTTTTTGGCACTAAAACTCTTTTGAAAACTTGTTAAAAACACTTGAGAAGGTATGGAAATTTTGCTCTAAAAAACTTAGCCAAAATCCCAAAGAAATGGGGTTTATATAGGCCAAACAGAAAACTAGCCGTTAGGCTGATCTGGCAGCCTGACAGGCTGGCGGCCGACCGCCCGGTCGACCGCCAACGGTCATAAATATGACCATTGGGCAATCACGGTCGACCGCCCGGTCGACCGCCCAGATACAGAGAGCAGGGCTCTCTGGTCCGGTTGACCGGCCGGTCGACCGGCCCATGTGTCTGTCAGACGTGCACAAGGCTGTGCACGTCGGTCGACCGCTGGGTCGACCGGCCCTTAGTTCGGTCGACCGTGCGGTCGGCCGACCTGGCCTGTCAGCCACTGTCCTGGGTCAGAAAAACATGTTAAAAATATTTCTAATAAATCCAATAAAACTTGTAAAAATACCCAAAAATAGTTTTATCATTTTGCATTGATATATAAACTTGTGATAAATATTTTAACTCAAATATCAAGCATATGAAACCATTTTTGTGTTTTAACATTTTTATCAAAAACCAAAACATGTATTTTATCAAACTTGGATTTTTCAATACATGAATAGGAAAGTCAAAATAAGTTTGTTTAAGAGTTAAGCATGCATGTATAGAATGAAACTACTATACATAAACCAATTAAACTTATTTTGATCAATCTATTCATGAAAACAAATATCAGTTAAACTAAAACCGAAAAACCATAAAATGTGTGTGTTGTGCACTTGAGCATATCAACTATTCTTATCTTTACAAATGGATCTAAACACACTAAATTAAATTTAGGATACCTAAGTCTTCTTGATGATCTTCATCTTCAAGCCGACTCGATCCCAAACGTGATCCTCCGAGTGCAAAGGTATGATCTTGATGCTCGGGCACTGGAATCACTTGTGAAAGGCTTCAAAACTCTTTTGTTGAAGCAATCACCAACTAATATCTTGCTAAATGATCTGAAACTTAAAATCACAAGATTATTAGTAAACATAACTACATGAGTTAATCATCATCAAAACTAGAGAGGAAGGCCTCCGGGCCAACAGGAGGGTCTTATAGAATGCCCTTATCAAGATGGTACCAGGAAGGAGGGAGCCAACACTCTCCTCGGTCGCCTGGAGGCCCACAGGTCAGACCGGAAGTTTTAGTTGCACAACATACCTAGTACCACTGTAAACACGAACATATATTGATAGCCGCAAGTTTCCCCCGACCCGATGCAAGTTGTTCCTTTTATGATTTATTATGTAGTTATCAATTTTACGGGAATAGCAGGTACAAGACATGATCAGGAATTCAGGAGTACATGAGTACTATAGATTCAGGTCACTGTATATATAATACAGGATAACAAGTACAAGATTCAAGTCACTGCATGTAATGCAGGATAACAAGTATAGTATTCCCGTAAATATAATAATCACAGGTCAAGTATTAATATATCAGGAGGCAGGTGATAAGTCATGTCATAGTAAGAAGCAAGTGTCAAGTAACAAGTCGAGTGTCAGGTGATGACACAACAGTTGGCAAGTGATACAGACAGGTGTCAGGTATTAGCATGTAGATGATAGGTATCAAGTAAAAGCATGTCAAGTGTTAACACATCAAGCATGTACTTGGCAAGCGATAGAGTAATAGCTAAGCACAATCAAGTGGAGCTAAGCAAGCTGGAGCGAAGCTAATGTACAACACTAAATGCTATCACGCTCGGCGTGGTTACCGCTCACAGCATAGCTAGACACACGTGTCGCAGTAAGCATATGAACGCCATACTACCGCTCACGGGGAAGCCATGCTCACGGGGTAACTATACTCAAACAGAGTAAGCGGTAAAGTGTTGACGCTAGATCCACCTACCAAGCGTAGCATAGAGAAAGTCCAGAGGACTTTAAAACTCAAAGGTCGTACTCAGAGATTAGGCCCAAAGGCAAGGGTACCTGCAGAAAAGGTGTTAGTTTCAAACAACACAAATCGTGAATAATACAAGTCAATCGATGAAATGGGAAAGTCAAGAGGAAAGCGAGAACACTCGCCTAAATCTTTAGAAAACACAGTGAAATCTCCGATCTCCGGAATCCAGGTAATCAACGCGTTAGTGCGTTAGAGAGAAAGTGATAGAGAGAGGAGGAAATTAAGAGAGAGAAAGAGAATGAGAGAGAGAGGAGAGAGAAAATGAGAGCTAGAGAGAGAAGTCCATGGAGAGAGAGTACAGGGAGAGAGAGTGTGTACAGGGGGACGCGAGTTTGAGAGTGAGACGCGGGGGTCGCAGACGCGGGGTCACGTCGAGTAGATGCCACAAATGCGAGGTTCGAGACCCGCGTTCAAGTTATAACACAAGAAGAACGCGGACGTGGGTTCCGCGTCGCGTTAACACGAGAAGAATACAGACGCGGGCATGAGCTCCGCGTCGTGTTGACACGAGAAGGACACAGACGCGAGCATGAGCTTCGCGTCGCGTCGATACAAGAACGCGAAGGTCGCGTTATACAAATGTCAAGAACGCGAAGATCGCGTTAAGGAATTGCCTGGACGTGGGGGTGAGATCCGCGTCAGTAATTAACATAGAGAAAGAGAGAGACAGGGAGATGAGAAAATGAGAGACGCATGGATGGGGGAGAGGGGGACGCAGGTTTTGAAAAAAAAAGGGGAAGACGCAAGGATGAGGGAAAAATAGAGAATGAAAGAAAAAGGAAAGGAAAAAGAAAAGAAAGAAAGAAAGAAGGAAGGAAAGAATGAAAGAAGGAAAGAATGAGAAGGGAAAGGGAGGATGGCTGGCCGGACCTCGCCGGTGGCGGCCGGAAGTGGCCGGCCAAAGCCCCAAGCCCAACCCAAAGAGGGTGCAAGTGTAGTTCATTTTAGATTTTTGGAGTTTTGCAAAAGGAGTTTCGGAAAGCGAAGCAATAGCTCGTCGGAAAGAGCACGACGAGGAGAGGAAGATGGCATAGTCGTTGGTGACCAAGGTGGAGTATGTGGTGGTGAAAATGATGGTGAAGTTGGTGGTAAGAATGGGCTGTTTGGTGGAAAGAGAGGAAGAAGAAGGTGGTGTGGTAGTGGTGTTATGGTTGTTGTTGTTGTTGGAATGAAGGAGGAGATGGAGGAGAGAAAAATGGTGGAATTGGTGGTGGAAATGGAGGGGAGAGTGAAGAAGATGGCCGGCCAAGGAGGCGGCCATGGCTCAGGTGGGTGCTGCCATTTGCTTGCTGGAAATGGAGAAGGAAAGATGTAACGCCCCGATCCCACGGGTACGGGGACGTCACTGCGACGTACATACGCAGGTCAGAAATACCCTTACGTATATACGCTAAGCATCAGTACAAACAAGAATCAGAGTACGACAAAGCGTAGCGTCCTTTCATATGCCAACATAAGAAGTACAAGGTACAAGGTTATCACAGAATGTGACATATATTTACATATCGCATGCATCATATATCACAGCCAAACTCAAAAGTACGATTTACAAGATAATTACAAAGATGCTCACGAGCTGAAGAAAGGTCCCGCGAGCCAAAAGGAAAGTCTGGGATGACAGCAACCGAGACTAATCAGCCTGCTCGGAAAGGAAAGCCTGGTCCTCCACAGAAGGCTCCACCTCGATCCAAGGTTCGGAACCTGAACATACAAATTCAAGGGAGTCAGGACCTCCCAAACAAGTGATCAGGTAACAGCCGAGTGGCATAAGAGGAAAGAGCATGAGAGGTGGTGCAATATCATGAGTAATCAGCCAGCAAGTAAAAGAAGCGCAACATGTTAAAAATGAAAGGGCATTATATAAGCTTAAGCTACGGCCTCATGAGACTAGTACCTCGAGGGAATAATCCAAACAAGGAAACCCTCATCTATATACCTTTATCTCATGTTACCGTAATCCAAGCGTATACAACACCCACAATTAGCGTCTTATTATTGTTATTATTATTATACTCGTCTTACCCTGATATCTAGCTATGTGAACTAGCGTCCCAGCACACATAGATCCATATCCGAGTAAGGCAAGGTTGTTATTGGAAACCAGCGGGGGTATCAACGAACTATGTTTACAGTGGGTCCCGTGCATACCCGGGACCACGGCCCAGGATGTTCCGTTGCTTGGTGGACGGAACCTGCCGCAAGGCTATCAGGAGGGACTTATTGTATGCCCTTATCATGATTCAGGAGGAGGGAGCCAGCACTCCCCTCGGTCGCCTGGAGGCCCGCAGGTCAGACCGGAAATTTAGTTGCACAACATACCTAATACCACTGTAAACACGAACACATATTGATAGCCGCATGTTTCCCCCCGACCCAATGTAAGTTGTCTCATTTTATGAATATTAGACAATTATCAAATTTCGGGAATGAGCAGGAACATGTCAGGAATACAGGTATATCAGGAGTACTGGTTCGTACTATCATGTAATCAAGTTGGTAAATCATGAAGTCCGGTTATCATTCCCGTTACAATGATAATTATAGGAGTCAGGTGTATCATGCCTTGTGTTAATAGATAGCATGATAAGAGGTGATATTCATCAAGTAACATGTCTTGCAAATAGCAATATAATAAATGACCCAAAGATAATGTTCATAATCAAAGAAGTAATTAACCATAACAATTAATCAAGATTAGTCGACTAGGGAGAGAAATTAGTCGACTAGGGAGAGAAATTAGTCGACTTAGAGAAGGAGTTAGTCGACTATAGTAAAGGGTCAAATCGACTTAAGAAGGCTGCGTTTGGTTGGGTCGCGTCTCAAAAGTGGCGCGTTTCAAGAAAGTGATGCGTTTCAAGAAAGTGGTGAGTTTCAGGAAAGTGGGCAGACGCAGAAAAGTGGGCAGACGCGGGAAAGAAGGCAGACGCAGAAAAGAAGGCAGACGCGGGAAAGAAGGCAGACGCAGAAAAGTGGGCAGACGCGGAAAGAAGGCAGACGCAGAAAAGAAGGCAGACGCGGGAAAGAAGGCAGACGCAGAAAAGTGGGCAGACGCGGGAAAGAAGGCAGACGCAGAAAAGTGGGCAGACGCGGGAAAGAAGGCAGACGCAGAAAAGTGGGCAGACGCGGGAAAGAAGGCAGACGCAGAAAAGTGGGCAGACGCGGGAAAGAAGGCAGACGCAGAAAAGAAGGCAGACGCGGGAAAGAAGGCAGACGCAGAAAAGTGGGCAGACGCGGGAAAGAAGGCAGACGCAGAAAAGTGGGCAGACGCGGGAAAGAAGGCAGACGCAGAAAAGTGGGCAGACGCGGGAAAGAAGGCAGACGCAGAAAAGTGGGCAGACGCGGGAAAGAAGGCAGACGCAGAAAAGAAGGCAGACGCGGGAAGAAGGCAGACGCAGAAAAGTGGGCAGACGCAGAAAAGTGGGCAGACGCGGGAAAGAAGGCAGACGCAGAAAAGAAGGCAGACGCGGGAAAGAAGGCAGACGCAGAAAAGTGGGCAGACGCGGGAAAGAAGGCAGACGCAGAGAACAAAACTGACTTTTGAAGGTTGAGTTTGTTAACAAATATGAAATAATATCCAAGTCTTGGCGAGTAGAATTACTCGCCTAAAGTGCGTCCGACGCAGAGAAACTCAGTCCCAATCCAAAGGAGGGTACTGGTCCTCACAAGTTGATGGAGAGGGGTTGTGGTTGCTTGGAGAGGATGGAGGTGCAAGTCTAGTTCACCATGCAAAAACGGGATCTTGCAAACGTTGTTGCGGGGGACGAAACTATAGTCCGTCGGAAAGAGGTTGTCGAGGAGGTGAAGGTGGTATGCTTGGTGGTGGCTATGGTGGTGTAGGTGGTGGAGGAAATGGTGGTGAAGCTTTTTGGTGAAGATGGGTTCTTTGAAGTCTCTTGGTGAAAGAGGTTGAAGGAGATGGTGTTTGTGGTTGAAAATGAAGGAGGAGTATGATGTAGAAGGATTTGTGGTGGAGAAAATGGCTTTGGTGGGTGGTGGTGATGGCCGGCCAAGGAGCTTGGTGGTGATGAGCTTGCTGTTGGAGCTTGCAGGAAACAAAGGAAATGAAGAAAAATGAAGGAGAGAGATGATAGAAGTTATATATATATTTAGAAGGGGAAAATATTATAATAATGAGCCATCATTACTTTCCCTCCAATGAGTGCAGCGTTCACAATGTCCCAAGGCTGCGTTTAGGCAAATATAGAGCCAAACGCGGGAGCTTCAAGGCTGCGTCCAGAGAAAAACGCAAGGAAGCTGCGTTTCAAAGGAAAAGGACAGAGCATGGGGGATTTGACTTGAGTTGAATTAGCCCATACGCATTTAATGCAGCATGGAGAGGGTGGCTGCATTAAATGATGAACCTGGCTGGCTAAGATCGTGTTTGAGGAAGAGAGAGAAAAAATATGGAAAGAGAGAGAAGTGGAAAACTTGGATAAGTTCTCGGTATCTGGGAAAATACCGAAAACTCCAGGAATGTCTAAAAATTGAAGTATCTCGGAATGCTATCCAAAAATTCACAAAAATCATAAATATTATAAAACGATTTATGGTGAAATCGGTTTTCAGAAATTCAATCCCATTTTCAAAATAAAATCCTGGAGTCTACTATGAACGGTGTCTACACCGGGTAGGCTGGATTTTTGATAAAATCCGAAAATTCCCAGAAAATGCCCGAAGAAAGAAAACATAATTCTAAGAAGGAATGTGAAAGCGGAATCCGGAAATTTGATTCCAATTGTAAATTAAAATTCCTGGAATCAACCAGTGATACTGGCCGACACCGGTTTTGAAGATTTACATTTTAATTCCGAAAAATTCCAGAAAATCATGAAAAATCTAGAATAATATTTGAAACTAAAATCAGTCAAATCTGAATACCAAACAGGTCAAATCATACAGTACTACTACATGAATAAAATATATAATAATAGAAGAAAATATGCTCAAAAATCAGGATACGTAACTGTGCACGTATTCTGGGAGTGGGGTGTTACAATCTATCCACCTTACAAAAATTTCGTCCTCGAAATTTCAGGAAGGGGAAGATGACGGTAGAGAGAATAGGAAGAAGGGTTTTACCAACTAAGTTGTAAATAGATGGGGGTAACGCTCACGAATAACGTCCTCTCGTTCCCATGTAGCCTCTCCTGGTGCATGCCTATTCCAAGAAACTAATACCAATGGTATGGCCTTATTCTTCAGAGTCTTAACACTCTCATCCAGGATGGCCATCGGCTGCTCTTCGTAAGACAAATCAGGCTGTAGTTCCAATTCAGAGTGATCCAGAATGTGACTCTCATCCTTGACATACCTCCTCAACTGTGATACGTGGAATACATTGTGTACTCCGTCCAAAGATGGCGGTAGTGCCAATCTGTAAGCCACATCTCCCACACGATCCAAATTTCGAATGGGCCGATGTACCTCGGACTGAGCTTTCCACGTGTACCGAAACGGATTACCCCTTTGGTGGGTGATATCTTCAAAAACACATGGTCACCTGTTCTGAATTCCAATGGTCTCCTACTTGTGTCTGCCCAACTCTTTTGTCGGCTCTGTGCTGCCCGGAGGTGATCTCTGATAATTCGGACTTTATCCGTTGTCTGAACTAGTATATCTGGTCCCATAAGTCTCCTTTCGCCGACTTCGTCCCAACATATCGGCGACCTGCACTTTCTGCCATACAACGCCTCAAATGGTGCCATTCTGATACTAGCCTGATAGCTGTTATTATAAGAGAACTCCACCAAATGAATATGGTCCTCCCATGACCCTTTAAATTCTATCATGCAGGCTCGCAACATGTCTTCAAGAATTTGAATGGTCCGTTCCGATTGTCCGTCTGTCTGGGGGTGATATGAAGTACTGAATTCCAGACGAGTTCCTAAACTTTCTTGGAGACTTTTTCCAGAAATGTGATCGGAATCTTGTGTCCCTATCTGACACGATGCTAACTGGAACTCCATGTAGACGAACAATTTCTCTTATGTACTTGCCTGCCAGAACTTCTGTTGACTGACCTACTCTGAAAGGTAGAAAGTGAGCTGCTTTTGTGAGGCGGTCAACGATCACCCATACTGCATTATTACCCTTTGGACTTCGGGGTAGAGCTGTAACAAATCCATGGTGATATGCTCCCATTTCCATTCTGGTATTGGCAACGGTTGTAGGAGTCCAGCTGTTCTCTGGTGTTCTGCCTTTATCTGCTGACAAACTAAGCACTTGGCCACGTACTGGGCTATCTCCCTCTTCATGGCATTCCACCAAAACTGCTGTTTCAAGTCTTGATACATCTTATTTCCTCCTGGGTGTATGGAATAAGCCGAACTATGTGCTTCTGCCAAAATTTTCTGTCGGACTTCTCCTTGGGGGACACAAATTCTGTTCCCAAAATATAGTGCATTATCCGAATGAATGTGGATATCCGTCCTCAATCCAGCCTCTATTTGAGCTCTGAATTTCTGTAATCTGGGGTCCTCTTTTTGAGCTTCTTTAATTTCACCATCAGGGTTGACTGGATCTGAAAGGTCATCAACTGTCTTGTGCTATCGACTCCTCGTACTATCATTAAGTCCAGTTTTATGATATCCTGAATCAACTCCTTCTGTTGCGTAAGTTGTACTAGCATGTTATTCTCTGGCTTCCTGCTCAATGCATCTGGTACTGTATTGACTCTGCCCGGATGATACTGTAAGTCTATATCATAATCTGCCATTAATTCAAGCCACCGTCTCTGTCTCATGTTTAATTCTTTCTGCGTGAAAATATACTTTAGACTCTTGTGATCAGTGTAGATTAGTACCTTGTCTCCCAGAAGATAATGTCTCCAGATCTTTAATGCGAATATTACAGCTGCCAGCTCTAAGTCATGAGTTGGGTAATTTCTCTCATGTGGCTTCAGTTGCCTGGATGCATAAGCTATGACATGACCATGTTGCATTAATACGCATCCTAGACCTTTCCCGGATGCATCGCTGTATATAACCATCCCTCCTCTTCCTGAGGGAGTCCTCAAAATTGGAGCTGTAATGAGTCTTTCCTTTAATTGCTCAAATGCTGCAGCACATTCCTTGGTCCATATATATTTTTTCTCCTTTCCGGGTGAGCTTCGTTAACGGGGCTGCAATCTTAGAAAAATCTTGGACAAAGCGCCTGTAATATCCGGCTAGTCCAATAAAGCTCTTAATTTCTGTTACTGTCCTTGGAATTGGCCAGTCCTTCACTGCCTGAATTTTACTGGGGTCTACTGAAATTCCTTCTTCTGAAATTATGTGTCCAAGGAAGGCCACACTATTTAACCAGAATTCACACTTGCTTTGCTTAGCATGAAGTTGTTCCTGTTGGAGAGTCTGTAACACTATCCTCAAGTGGTCTGCATGTTCTCTGTCGTTCTTCGAATAGATCAAGATGTCATCTATGAAAACAACTACAAACTGATCCAAATATGGTGAGAACACTCTGTTCATCAAATCCATGAAAATTGCAGGGGCATTGGTGACTCCGAAGGGCATAACTAGGAACTCATAATGGCCATAACGAGTCCTGAATGCTGTCTTTGGAACGTCTTCTTTCTTTACCTTTAGCTGATGATAACCTGATTGCAAATCCAATTTTGAAAATACTCGAGCTCCATGAAGCTGATCAAACAGATCATCAATTCTTGGTAAGGGGTACTTGTTCTTGATGGTAACCTTGTTTAACTCTCTGTAGTCTATACACAACCGCTTACCACCGTCTTTCTTGTTGGCCAATAGCACTGGAGCTCCCCATGGTGAAGCACTTGGTCTAATCAATCCTTTGTCTAAGTATTCTTGCAGCTGCTTCTTTAGAATCTCCAACTCAGTGGGCGCCATTCTGTAGGGAGCTTTGGATATCGGAACTGTACCTGGGAGGGTATCAATGGAGAACTCAATTACCCTATCGGGTGGAAGCCCTGAGATTTCCTTAAATACTTCTGGAAACTCATTCCAAACTGGTACTCTCCTTTTCTGGATCTCACCAGCAGTCATCTGTGCTTTTCCTTTGGCAGGTTTGCGTTCTCCTTCAAATTGGAACTCAGGCTGAAGTGGCATTCTGAAAATGACTTTCTTGTTCCGACAATCAATGACTGCATGGTATTTACTGAGCCAAGTCATGCCTAAGATTACGTCATACCCTTTAGTATCTAGTACGAGCATATCTGCTGTTAATGTTCTGCCACACAGTCCCACCGGACAGTCTACACAAACTCTATTAGAGATAACTACTCCGTTACCGGTACTAATCTCCCACTGGTGGTCTAAACATTCAACAGGTATAGAGTTCAAAGCAATGAAACTATCTGATATGTAGCAATGAGAAGCGCCAGAATCAAAGAGTGCTAAGACAGGTTTAGAGTGCACCATAATCTTACCTGTTACCACCTCTTCAGAAGTTTCGGCCTCTTCCACTGTCAAGTTGTAGGCTCGTCCTCTTCCACGACCTGCTGCATTTCTAACTCCCCTCTGGACTGGGCGGATAACTTGCTGTGGGGGAGGGGGAAGAGCTCTCCTAACCATTTGTCCCTGGTTCCTCTGTCCATCTGGCCCTGGAAGTGCTGGTAATGCTGGGTTGACCATTCCCATTCTCTTGTGGGGGCAGACTTCTACTGAATGATCACGGGAACCACATGCCAGGCATAACCCATTTGCCCTACGGCAATTCTGTTGAGTGTGACCCGGTTTCTGGCAATAGTTACAAACGGGAAATGGTTGGGTTGTCTGAAAGGGGGCTCGCCGAAATGGTCGTCTCATTGGCGGAACCCTCGCTGCTCTGTATGGACCTCCTCTCCCTGCTTGTGGAAATGGCCTCTTCATGGCCTGGTTCCTCATCATGTTAGTCTTCCCTTTCTCCAGTCCTCGCTCAACTTCCCGAGCTATGGTGAGGACTTGGGAATACGTTTTCAGCTGCTGGGGCATCAAGAGGATCTGAATGTCCATTCGCAAACCCTGTTGGAATCTACTCGCTCGCTTCTCTTCATCAGCTACCATATATGGAGCGAAGCGGCTCAGCCTCAAAAACTCAGCGGCATATTCGTCCACAGACCGGTTCCACTGCTGAAGTCGGATGAACTGTTCTTCCATCTCTTTCTGAGCGGTGGCAGGGAAAAATCTACTATAGAAGCTTTGGGAAAACTGATCCCACGAGACAGGTTTCTCTAGTCTTGCTTCTTCAGCTAGCCACCAGGTCCTGGCTACATCCTTTAGCTGAATTTTGGCGACCTCCACTTGATTTTCTTTTGGGACCCGGGCTGCGTTCAACAGATCTGTGGTGTCAATCAGCCATTGTTCAGCATCTAGCGGTTTCTCTCCTCCCGTGAATATTGCCGGTTGTAACCGCCTAAAGTCTGATACGTTCCCCGGCCTTGGTTCCTTAGGAGTTGCTAACTCTTGCCGAAAGAGTTCCGTCTGTTGCTGCTGATTCTCCATCATAGTCTGGATAACCCTTAAAATCTCAACATTCTCTCCCGCGGGTCCATTTGATGCTTGTCCGGGGTTGCTACGACCCGTCCTTCTATCCATACTTATGTTGGTAAAAAGGGAGACTGGAAACTGGAAAGATGAAAGGATTTTAGGGCACAAGGAAAGGAATCAAGAAGGACAAGATAACCTTGTACACTGTAGTTGGCAATGGCAAATTCCATTAAATTGCTGCTTGATTGTACTATAGGTGTGAGAGCCTAGGCTCTGATACCAACCTGTAACGCCCCGATCCCACGGGTACGGGGACGTCACTGCGACGTACATACGCAGGTCAGAAATACCCTTACGTATATACGCTAAGCATCAGTACAAACAAGAATCAGAGTACGACAAAGCGTAGCGTCCTTTCATATGCCAACATAAGAAGTACAAGGTACAAGGTTATCACAGAATGTGACATATATTTACATATCGCATGCATCATATATCACAGCCAAACTCAAAAGTACGATTTACAAGATAATTACAAAGATGCTCACGAGCTGAAGAAAGGTCCCGCGAGCCAAAAGGAAAGTCTGGGATGACAGCAACCGAGACTAATCAGCCTGCTCGGAAAGGAAAGCCTGGTCCTCCACAGAAGGCTCCACCTCGATCCAAGGTTCGGAACCTGAACATACAAATTCAAGGGAGTCAGGACCTCCCAAACAAGTGATCAGGTAACAGCCGAGTGGCATAAGAGGAAAGAGCATGAGAGGTGGTGCAATATCATGAGTAATCAGCCAGCAAGTAAAAGAAGCGCAACATGTTAAAAATGAAAGGGCATTATATAAGCTTAAGCTACGGCCTCATGAGACTAGTACCTCGAGGGAATAATCCAAACAAGGAACCCTCATCTATATACCTTTATCTCATGTTACCGTAATCCAAGCGTATACAACACCCACAATTAGCGTCTTATTATTGTTATTATTATTATACTCGTCTTACCCTGATATCTAGCTATGTGAACTAGCGTCCCAGCACACATAGATCCATATCCGAGTAAGGCAAGGTTGTTATTGGAAACCAGCGGGGGTATCAACGAACTATGTTTACAGTGGGTCCCGTGCATACCCGGGACCACGGCCCAGGATGTTCCGTTGCTTGGTGGACGGAACCTGCCGCAAGGCTATCAGGAGGGACTTATTGTATGCCCTTATCATGATTCAGGAGGAGGGAGCCAGCACTCCCCTCGGTCGCCTGGAGGCCCGCAGGTCAGACCGGAAATTTAGTTGCACAACATACCTAATACCACTGTAAACACGAACACATATTGATAGCCGCATGTTTCCCCCCGACCCAATGTAAGTTGTCTCATTTTATGAATATTAGACAATTATCAAATTTCGGGAATGAGCAGGAACATGTCAGGAATACAGGTATATCAGGAGTACTGGTTCGTACTATCATGTAATCAAGTTGGTAAATCATGAAGTCCGGTTATCATTCCCGTTACAATGATAATTATAGGAGTCAGGTGTATCATGCCTTGTGTTAATAGATAGCATGATAAGAGGTGATATTCATCAAGTAACATGTCTTGCAAATAGCAATATAATAAATGACCCAAAGATAATGTTCATAATCAAAGAAGTAATTAACCATAACAATTAATCAAGATTAGTCGACTAGGGAGAGAAATTAGTCGACTAGGGAGAGAAATTAGTCGACTTAGAGAAGGAGTTAGTCGACTATAGTAAAGGGTCAAATCGACTTAAGAAGGCTGCGTTTGGTTGGGTCGCGTCTCAAAAGTGGCGCGTTTCAAGAAAGTGATGCGTTTCAAGAAAGTGGTGCGTTTCAGGAAAGTGGGCAGACGCAGAAAAGTGGGCAGACGCGGGAAAGAAGGCAGACGCAGAAAAGAAGGCAGACGCGGGAAAGAAGGCAGACGCAGAAAAGTGGGCAGACGCGGGAAAGAAGGCAGACGCAGAAAAGAAGGCAGACGCGGGAAAGAAGGCAGACGCAGAAAAGTGGGCAGACGCGGGAAAGAAGGCAGACGCAGAAAAGTGGGCAGACGCGGGAAAGAAGGCAGACGCAGAAAAGTGGGCAGACGCGGGAAAGAAGGCAGACGCAGAAAAGTGGGCAGACGCGGGAAAGAAGGCAGACGCAGAAAAGAAGGCAGACGCGGGAAAGAAGGCAGACGCAGAAAAGTGGGCAGACGCGGGAAAGAAGGCAGACGCAGAAAAGTGGGCAGACGCGGGAAAGAAGGCAGACGCAGAAAAGTGGGCAGACGCGGGAAAGAAGGCAGACGCAGAAAAGTGGGCAGACGCGGGAAAGAAGGCAGACGCAGAAAAGAAGGCAGACGCGGGAAAGAAGGCAGACGCAGAAAAGTGGGCAGACGCAGAAAAGTGGGCAGACGCGGGAAAGAAGGCAGACGCAGAAAAGAAGGCAGACGCGGGAAAGAAGGCAGACGCAGAAAAGTGGGCAGACGCGGGAAAGAAGGCAGACGCAGAGAACAAAACTGACTTTTGAAGGTTGAGTTTGTTAACAAATATGAAATAATATCCAAGTCTTGGCGAGTAGAATTACTCGCCTAAAGTGCGTCCGACGCAGAGAAACTCAGTCCCAATCCAAAGGAGGGTACTGGTCCTCACAAGTTGATGGAGAGGGGTTGTGGTTGCTTGGAGAGGATGGAGGTGCAAGTCTAGTTCACCATGCAAAACGGGATCTTGCAAACGTTGTTGCGGGGGACGAAACTATAGTCCGTCGGAAAGAGGTTGTCGAGGAGGTGAAGGTGGTATGCTTGGTGGTGGCTATGGTGGTGTAGGTGGTGGAGGAAATGGTGGTGAAGCTTTTTGGTGAAGATGGGTTCTTTGAAGTCTCTTGGTGAAAGAGGTTGAAGGAGATGGTGTTTTGTGGTTGAAAATGAAGGAGGAGTATGATGTAGAAGGATTTGTGGTGGAGAAAATGGCTTTGGTGGGTGGTGGTGATGGCCGGCCAAGGAGCTTGGTGGTGATGAGCTTGCTGTTGGAGCTTGCAGGAAACAAAGGAAATGAAGAAAAATGAAGGAGAGAGATGATAGAAGTTATATATATATTTAGAAGGGGAAAATATTATAATAATGAGCCATCATTACTTTCCCTCCAATGAGTGCAGCGTTCACAATGTCCCAAGGCTGCGTTTAGGCAAATATAGAGCCAAACGCGGGAGCTTCAAGGCTGCGTCCAGAGAAAAACGCAAGGAAGCTGCGTTTCAAAGGAAAAGGACAGAGCATGGGGGATTTGACTTGAGTTGAATTAGCCCATACGCATTTAATGCAGCATGGAGAGGGTGGCTGCATTAAATGATGAACCTGGCTGGCTAAGATCGTGTTTGAGGAAGAGAGAGAAAAAATATGGAAAGAGAGAGAAGTGGAAAACTTGGATAAGTTCTCGGTATCTGGGAAAATACCGAAAACTCCAGGAATGTCTAAAAATTGAAGTATCTCGGAATGCTATCCAAAAATTCACAAAAATCATAAATATTATAAAACGATTTATGGTGAAATCGGTTTTCAGAAATTCAATCCCATTTTCAAAATAAAAATCCTGGAGTCTACTATGAACGGTGTCTACACCGGGTAGGCTGGATTTTTGATAAAATCCGAAAATTCCCAGAAAATGCCCGAAGAAAGAAAACATAATTCTAAGAAGGAATGTGAAAGCGGAATCCGGAAATTTGATTCCAATTGTAAATTAAAATTCCTGGAATCAACCAGTGATACTGGCCGACACCGGTTTTGAAGATTTACATTTTAATTCCGAAAAATTCCAGAAAATCATGAAAAATCTAGAATAATATTTGAAACTAAAATCAGTCAAATCTGAATACCAAACAGGTCAAATCATACAGTACTACTACATGAATAAAATATAATAATAATAGAAGAAAATATGCTCAAAAATCAGGATACGTAACTGTGCACGTATTCTGGGAGTGGGGTGTTACAAAAGAAAAATGAAAGAGAGAGAAAGAAAGGTGGGTATATATAAAAGGAGGGGTTTTGATTATTACAACCTTGCCATCCCCAAAAGGAGTTGCGTCTCTTTAAAAAAGAGCCGCGTCCTCACATAATAAAAGTCTGCGTATAGGCAACCAAGCTAGATGCGGAGATAAAATCCGCGTCCAGGAGAAAAACGCGAGATTTGCGTGTGACAGAAAAGACAAAAAAGCATGGTTCAGAATTGATCTTGCAGGACAAGCATTAAATGCAGTATGGAGAGCATCCCACATTAAATGTTGAACCCAGGTTGGTGAAACTCGCGTCTAGCGAGGAGAGAGAAAAATGGAAAAAGAGAAAGTAAAATATCTGGATAAAATTCCGGTATCTGGGAAAACACCGAAAACTCCGGAAAAGTCCAAAAAATAAAGTAGTTTGGAAAGCTTCCCAAAAGTTCTTAAAAAAATAAATATTATTTAAAGATTTTTGGTGAAATCAGTTTTCAGAAATTCAATCCCATTTTCAAAATAAAAATCCTGAAGTCAACCTTCAATACCGGTCTATACCGGGTCGGCCGGATTTTGATAAAATCTGAAAAATCTCAGAAAATGTCAGATAGGACAAAATATAATTCTAAGAAGTAATATGAAAGCAGAATTCAGAAATTTGATTTCAATTGTAAACTAAAATTTCGGGAATCAACCAATGATACTGGCCGAAACCAAATCCAGTAGAATTTTGATAAATTCAGAAAATTCTCAGAAAAAGTATTTAGATAGAAAATGTGATTTTAAGAAGTTACAAGAAAGCCATTTTTAGAATTTCAACTCCGTTTGTAAATTAAAAATCTGAGATTCGAGCAGCGGTATCGGAACCCCGGTTTTGAAGATTTACAACTTAATTCAGGAAAATTTTAGAAAATCATGAAAAATCTAGAATATTAGAAAATGATATTTGAAACTGAATTCGGTTAAATCAGAATACCAGAAAGTCCAAATCGAGCAACACTCTAGGATCGGTCCCCCGGTTCAGATTAGGGCTGACTCCGAGTTCACGAATCTGAATCCACGGCAAAACGATCATATAAATAATTCATAATACAATACAAATACAGGAAGTAAATCAAAAATTACGATCAGAAAATATGAATACGCAACTAGGTACGTATTCCGGGTGTGGGGTGTTACATTTGACATAAGGCTAGAGGATGACCCCCATCCTTGAATGAGGTCAAACTCAACATTCACTCCACTAATTGATCAAATGCCATGAAAGATGAGTTAAAATTCATGAAGGACAATGATGTTTGAGATTTAGTTGAGTTGCCTTAAAAAAAAGAAACCGATTAGCTGTAAATGAGTATTCAAAGCCAAGCAGGATTTAAAAGGTAATATCGAAAGGTATAAGACACATCTTGTCACAAAGGGGTTCACTCAAAAGAGAGGGCATTGACTATAAGGAGACCTTCTCCCCAATTTTCATGAAGCATTCTTTTAGGATTATTATGGCACTGATGGCTCAATTTGACCTGGAGTTATACCAAATGAATGTTAAGATTGTGTTTCTTAGTAGTAACATTGAGAAAGAAATCGATATGGTGCAAATATCAAGTTCTAAAGTAAAAGTTTCATAATATTTGGTTTGCAAATAAAAAATTTATTTATGGTTTAAATCAAGCATCTCGTCTATGCTATTTGAAATTTGATTATGTAATATCTGATTTTGAGTTTATGGAGATTGTAGATGATCAATGCATTTACCATAAATTTAAAGAGAGTAGATTTATATTTCTTATGCTATATATGGACGACATTCTACTAGAACGTAACGATATGGTTCTTTTACTTGAGACCAATAGTTTTCTCTCAAAGAATTTTGAGATGAAAGATCTTGGAGACGCTTCTTTTGTGATGGACATCCAGATTCAACATGACAGGACACGTGGAATATCAGTTTTATCACAAAGGTTTACATCGATAAGGTGCTAGATAGATATGGCATGAAGAATTGCTCTAGGGGGATAAGTTGAGGATACTATAATGTCTAAAGAACGACCTACAGGAAGAGGAAATGAAAGGCATTCCATATGCATCGGCGGTTAAAAGTCAGATGTATACTCAAGTTTGTACTCATCCAGACATAACATATACCATTGAGAAACTTGGCAGATACTTGATCAATCCTGAAATTGATCATTGGAAGACTGTCAAGAAGCCAATGCGATATTTACTGAAGACTGCATGAAATTTGATCAGTTACAGCTGATCGGATACACAGAGTCAGATTATGCTGGATGTATCGACAATTGAAAGTCCACTTCCAATTACATTTTTCTGATTGTAGAAAGATAGTGGATTTAGTCGAGAGGCCATTATAACTTCACCGTGACAATAAGAGTTATAGAGCTCTACTGCAATAATGACAATGGTTAAGCAAAGTCGAAGTATATCGACATCAAGTTTCTTGGCATCAATGACAAAGTTCAAAATCACATTTTGTCTGTAAATAGTGTTAGAACTATTCCTAACATTAAAGATCCACTCATTAAAGGATTTTCACCTAAAAGTCTTCTTAGATCATATTGCTAATATGGGTCATTATGATATCCTGGTTTTGAGGGAGTGGTAATTTTATGTAACAGACATTATTTCTAAGTATACTTTATGGATATTTATTGATTCTGATAAATAAAGTTATAACTGCTTTTCCTAAAGTTTACTTTTACGTATTTGAGTTTATTGAATTAGCAGTTAGAATCGTTGGAGTCATAAAGTTAGACTCGTTAGAGTCATAAGGATAGACTCGTTGGAGTCATAAAATGGAAACCAGTTAGAATTATACCTTATTTGGTTAGAGGACATTTCCATGCCACACATCCACATTTGATGTATGTCGTTAAGAGTTTTGAAACTTGTGATGTGGAAGGTCCTACCTCGATTATACAGAAGGTAATGTAGCACCCCATTCCCGGGATACGTACCCAGATACTGTTGGCCCAAAGGCCCATCACTCTAGTTTTGATGATAATTAACTCATGCAGTTATAGTACTAATGATCTTGTGTTTAATTAGTCTCAGATATGTGATCAAGATCTTAGTAAGTGTGTGCTTCAACAAAGGATTTCAAGTCAAGTTTTGGAGCTAGCACGTGTTGATTCAAGGGCTTGTGCATCAAGACCACATCAAGTACTCAAGAAGAGTTTAGCTCTTTAGATCACGGTTTGGACCAAGTCAAGAAGGAGAAGAAGACCTTCAAGAGAAGACTTGTGTCTAGATTTTTTTTAGTAAGATTTTGTTTTTAAATAAAATGTAAATGATAGAATAGTTGGTGGATTGCTCAAGTATCATATACACTCACACACAAAATTTAGATAAGTTTTTATAAAAGAGTTCTCATTTTGGAAAAATACCGTTTTGGTTTTGGAGTTTCATATATACATATGTTTTAACCAAAACTATTTTAGAGCTTAATGTCAAAAACATAGATATTTCATCATATATGTGTACTGGATCATATCCACACACACTAAGCTTTAAAAGTGTTTAAAATATCTTGTTTTTGTATTTGGAGAAGTTTTGGAAAAATCAATTTGAAAAAATACGATTTTTGTTTTAAGCCAAAATTTCTAAGTCACAAAAATAGTTAAAAATGTTTGTAACATGTTTTGATTTTTTTACCCAAACATATTTGTATATCAAAGTATTATACTGAACTTATTTTTGTAGATTTTTAGAGATTTTATGGGATTTTATTGAAGGTAAAAGACAAACTTTTAATCTCTAAAAATACTGTTTTGGCCTTCTGCCGGTCGATCGCACGGTCGACCGAGCCAGAGGTCGGTCCACGGGCGGTCGACCAACGTGCACAAAACGTCCACGCCTTGTTTGGCTGGAGGGCCGCTCGACCGACCCGGTCGACCGCCAGAGAGTTCTGCTCTCTGGAAATGGCCCCGGTCGACCGGGCGGTCGACCGGCAGAGAGCTCTGCTCTCTGTATCCAGGCCACCGTCGACCAGCCGATTGACCGCTGGCCCAACGGTCATAAATCTGACCGTTGGCCGGTCGACCGAACGGTCGACCGACAGCAGTGCAGACTGCTGATTTGCCCCAACGGCTAGTTTTTCTTAGCCTATAAAAGGGGGCTTCCATAGACTGTTTTATATAAGATTTGAAGTGGGTTTTTGAGCTAGTTTTTCCTACTCTATTAATGTTGACACTTAAAAAAGACAAGATTCTTACTGGCCTAAACAATGTCTAAACTTGTTGACATTTACAAAAAACGAGTGACAGACAAGCTGACGACCAGTTTTCACCCATCTCCGAGGGACAAGGAAGCAACTTGGACTCCACTGATCCAGTCAAGCAGACAGTGAGCCCGGATTGTCTCTGAACAGACCTCAGCAGGTCTAAAATGTTAGCACTTAGCATCACATGAGCCCAAAGGGACAGCCTCGCCTAAGAGGTTAAGATCATCCAACTTCGCCTTAAAGCCATTCATAGCTCCGCCAGGAAGCTAACTTATAGCTTCGCCTGAACTGCTGAAGCGCAACTCCGCAGAGAGAGTTAGCTCCGCCTGAAGCCACACGCAACTGCGTAGAAAGGGTATGCGGTAGCTTCGCCGCAGACGACATCTAACTCCGCCGAAGAGCTTTCTTCTGACTTCGCCAGATACTGCCTCCAGCTCCGCTGTAAGTTCAAAGTGGGCAGCGCCGCTGCTGGTCTGCTATGGTCAACCTTTGACCAATCAAATCTTCAGATGAGATCAGATCTAATCGGGATCAAGATCAAATCCAATTAAGATCAAATCTGAGATCAAATTTGGCAGTTGATTGCCATAATCTCTTGACTCTTCTAAAACGAGTAAGAGGATCAGGAGAGATCTTTCAATTATATGGAAAGAATCAAAACGGATCAGGAGGATCAATCGACCTGCCATTTCTAGCTTCGCAGAAGCTGATCCTAGCCTCGCAGCAAGGCTACTTTCTAGATTTAAACAGATTTGATTCAATCTGTTTTTATACTTTCAAGGGACAATTATACCCTTGCTCTCCTTATAAATAGCCCACCAGGGGCACAAGGAGGGGAGACCACGGACATGCGCAAGAGACCCCCGACAAAGAGAGAGAGAGAGAGGACTCCACAAGCAGAGACTTCTTCACGACGCACCGCGCGCACAAGAATTCAGAGACTTTTAGAGAATTGCTTCTCTATTCAGGGTGCTGATACCCTAATACTTTCTTCTTAAGGGATCTCCGGAACCAGGCGAGAAGGAATTCCTAATTGAAGGCGGTTTTGAGAAGTAGCAAGAGGGTTCTATTAACCTTCTGTTCTCTGATTCCCCGAACCAGGCGAGAAGGGAATCTCATCGCTCGCATCGTCAAAGGGACAAAGTGGTCGCGAGCTGATCAGACTCCTATCGGCATACTTCTCCAGAATCTCTGAGGAGATCTACTTGTAATCTTTTAGAATACTTGTAATTTAGCTCCTCAACTTTTTATTGTAAAGTTTTTCCCTTTGCAAATCAATGGAAAATAATTTAGTGTTTAACTCCACTTGTTTAAAAGCCAAAATTGCCATATCAAAAGGAGAGATTTTCAAGAGTGTTTTGTAAAAGAGTTTCTTGAGTTTTTCACCATCACTTCCATCTTGTTTTTCTCACAAACACTTGAGCTATCCATTACTATACCTATCCTATAGGGATCTTTGTTGTGAGAGGATTTTCGGTGATCAAAGTGTTGTGATCACCAAAGTTTTCATCTTTGTACTTTGAGGAGGCGGACTTGCGGGTTCGCGGTGTTCCAAGTTCTAGTGAGAGCTCATTATAAAGGTGCGGCCTCGACAAGCTTGCGTGCTTGCGGTGTGTTGTTCTTACGAGAACAAGAGAGGGACTAGAGAATCCAAAGGAGTTCTAGTGTGAACTCGCTTGTCGGTGTTGCGGCACCGAGTGATCCGGTGGGATCGGTTTTTAGTGAAAATCCTTCATAGTGTTGAAGCCGGGGACGTAGAGCAAGTGTGCTCGAACCTCGAAACAAATCTCCCGTTTTTGCGATTGCTCTCTCTATCTCTCACTTGTCTTTATATTTTACTTATGCTTATTACTCATATCTTTACTTGCTTGATCTATTTGTGCTTACATTGTTATATGCTTGGCGCTTGTTTGCTCACACTTGTATTCAACCAAGAGAGTCATAGCAGCATCTCAACTCTTATCTAGAGGAATCTTGAGGAGATAGTCCAGAGCCCTTCACGGAAATTTGGCTACACTCTTATGTTATAACTCGTGTGTTTAGCTTAAGAATTTATAGTTTGCATAAATAGTTTTAATTCCGCATTAATTGACCATTAGATTAGCTAGTCACCTATTCACCCTTCTCTAGGTGATTTCAGATGCGTGTCCCAATTTTTTTGATCGTATTGTTTCGATTTTCTTCCAGTATTTGTTTTTGGGTTGTGATTACTTATGTTATTTGATATCAGATCTGGATTCTCAGTCTTAGAGTCAGCCCTGATCTGAACCGGGAACCCGATACCAGTATACCACTCGATTTGACCTTTTTGGTGATCCGATTTGACCGATTTTAGTTTGAAATATTGTTTTCTAATATTTTAGATTTTTCATGATTTTCTGAAATTTTTCAAAATTATTTTGCAAAATCTTCAAAACTGGTGTCGGTCAGCATCGCTGACTGATTCCCAGATTTCTAGTTTTCAAAGGGAATTAAATTTTCAGAAATGACTTTCATATTACTTCTTAAAATTTTATTTTCTATCTAATTACATTTTTGGATTTTTCAGAATTTATCGAAATTTGATCGATTCTGGCGTCGACTGGTACTGCTGAAGATTTCAGGATTTTTAATTTGAAAACTAAATTGAATTTCTCGAATCTGATTTCACCAGACATCTTAAAATAATATTTACTATTTTTTGAGAATTTTTTGGAACGATTCTGAAATAGTCAATTTTACCCTATTTAAATAATAATATTATTTACCGTTCTTTTCTTTTCTTACTTTTTCCTTCTCTACTCCTCTACTTTATACTCCCTGAATATTCTATTAAATTAATTATTTAATAATATATTTATTTATTATTATTTTACTATTTCTTTTCCTTTCTTTTTTCCTTTTCCTTTCTTTCTTTTTCTTCTTTTCTTTCCTTCTCCCCATTCCCTGAAACTGGCCTTCCCCCATACCCTGCACCCCCCACCACATTTCCTACAATGCCTGCAGCTACAGCAGAGGCATGATGGCCTGCAACAGCAGCTCATCCCTCCCCATCCCCTTCCATTCTCCCCCTTTACTTCTTCTCCCTATTAATTTCTTTCCCTTCTCCCCTTCCCCTTCCTTATCTCCTTCATTTCATTTCTCCACCAACAACCTCTCTCTCCCCTACGTCAACCACCTCCTTCACCACTGGAGCCGCCGCCGCCGCCCCTAGCCGCCAGCCACACACCCTCACCTCCCCACTTCCTTCTCTACTTCCATCACCCCCAAACACCACTCCTTCAATTTCAACCAAACCCAACACACCACCATCTTCTTCTTCTCTAAAATTTACCATCATCTCCACCAATTTCACCACTCCAACCACCCCATCATCACCTCCTCTTCCTCGTCCAACTCCCCACCACCTCCAACAACCACCACAACCACCACAACCACTCCACCACCATCTACTACCACCACCACTAAATACTAACAACAATAACAAAATAACAACACCCCTCCTCCCTACTCCTCCCCGGGCTAGGCGCCGCACCCACCACCACCAGCGGCGCTGTCGCCACCGACCAGGGTCACCATCCCCGCCGCCGGCCACCATCCTCCCTCCTTCTTTCTTTCTTTCTTTTCTTTTCTTCTTTCTTTCTTTCCTTCTTTCCATAAATAACTCTTTTACCTACTTCCCCTAAATACTCTCCCCTTCATCCCCTAATTACTTCTTCAAATTGCTATCATTCCCCTCTCCTTTAATTCCCTAATTCTTTCCTCTTTTAAACAAATACCCTCTCTCTCTAACTAATCCTCTCTATCTCTCCTCCCTTATTTTCTCTAATATATATTTATATATATATAATTATATGTATATATAGTATGGATGAGTAACTTGCTTGCACGTGTGCGTGTATTTCCCGGATTTTAACTCGGTATTGCTTCTGGTTTTAGGCGAGTATATTTCTTGTGTTGCTTCATACTTTATTACCATCGTTATATGCCTAATAATTATTATTCTGCTTTTTAATACATGATACATCGCTATATGAATATATGACGTTGACACTGATATGTTATACTTGATCTTTACACTTGATATCTGACACCGGCACTGATATGTTACACTTGACACCTGATACTTGATACTTGATATCTGGCACCGGTACTAGACATATTATCACTTGACACCTGATATCTGACACCGGCACTTGACATGTTATACTTGACACTTGATATCTGACACTAGTACTTGACATGTTATACTTGACACCTAATACCTGACACTTGATATCTGACATCGGCACTTGACATGCTATACTTGACACTTGATATCTGACACCGATACTTGACATGTGTATACTTGACACCGATACTTGACACTTGATATCTGACATTGGTACTTGACATGTTATACTTGACACTTGACACTTGATACCCTACACCGGTACTTGACATGTTATCACCTGATACCTGACACCTAATATTTGACACTTGACAATTGACATGCTATCACTCACTTGACATTTTTTCACATGGTACTAGTACACTTGACCTGATATTGTGACACCAGACTGGATACTATTATACCTGACACCTGTATTACTTTGCATATTCATGATTATCACCTTTACGGGGACTTGGCATGATTATTATACTGTTACCAGATATTTGGTACTCCTGAACTCCTGTGCTCCTGAACTCCTGTATTCCTGAACCCCTGTAACAGGGAGACTCCTGATATTATACTCCTGATATTGTACTCCTGTTAATCCCCGTAATTGGATAATCATGGATGTTGGATTACTGTGGACACCTTATGGACATTATCTTTGGACTATATATATATATATATATATATATATATATATATATATATATATATATATATATAATAAAGTACTTAACTTACGCTGGGGTGGGGGAAACTGATGGATACCGGTATGATGTCATATTTATAATGGTGATATTTCTGAAGTGTCGTGTGGGATGCATAATGATAAGTGCCTGGAAGCAGTAGCCTGATATCTGAAGTGTCGTGTGGGGGCGCGTAATGATAAGTCCCCGAAAACAGTAGCTTGTATTTCTGAACCTAGTCCAGGGTAGAGATGGAACCCACTATAAATATGAGCCATCAGATTTATCAGTTTTCAAATAATAACTCGTTTTATTCATAAGTGGATGTATATGTGCCGGTAGCACATACAAAAGCATATGGATCAGATGAATAACATAAAGCAACCAAACAATAATAATATTATGAACGTGTGATATTTGGTCTCTCTTTTGTTCGGGTCCTGGTACTCACATATCAGACCCGAGTGAGTTCTACAGAGTGCGAGCTCTAATATGGACTATCAGTGATGTGAGGCTGGTAGGGAGGCGATTGAAATATCAAATGGTACTGATAATTATTATTGGATAACTTAAAATATAACACATTTATATTCTTCAGTTATAGTGTTATGTCCGGAGTTAACACCCTGCTTTATGACAAACGGTTTCCTTGTTTGGATTATCCCCTTGACGTATCAATCTCGTGGAATCTGAGCTTGTACAACTAATTTTGTCCATACTTGTATCTATCGCATGTTTAATTTATTTACCGTATGTTTATATGTACCTATGCTCTTCATACTGCCTTCTATGCATGTTTTTGTTTCAGATTCATAGATATACATGACTTACTGTCGTTCCTTTAATTTCCCTTATGTTACTTGTTATTGCTTATATCTGCATGCCTGAACCACATCACTTGATCATGTACACGTGTGCCTGATATGCACGCCACTTGGCTTTACTATATGTACTCGCAGGTTGCATCTGATAACCCTAAATTCTCATGTCTAGATCCAGGAGCCCGGACTATGGTGGCCTTGCTGTAACTGATCAGAGTGTGTAACAGATCCTTCCGTGACGATCAGATGGTAGCAAAAGCTTGGAAATCGTCGAAGCTCTTCCTCCCAGTTCTTCTTCTGATTGGCTCTCGGGGCCTCTCTTGCTACTCGTGGGCACCTCAGCTTTTGTTATGTATATCTCTTCGTATATTATACTTTTGTATTCTCTGATGATGTAATATTCCTGTAATATTATGTCACTCTCTATGATAACCATGTAGTTATACTTTTTTGTTAAAATGTATATTACCACAGTGCTTTCGCACTCTGATTCTTGCCGGTACTGATACTTGCGTATAAACGTGAGGGTATTTCCGACCTGCGTATATACGTCGCAGTAACATCTCCGTACCCGCGGGATCGGGGCGTCACAAGTAACGACCGCCATGTTCAGTGACAGGGAACTTAATGGACTAGATTGTTTTAAAACGTGATTTGTTGGCGGTTAAAGTTTTGACATCATAACGTTATGCATAATATTTATTCAGTACGACTTCCTTGGCCCAAGTGGGAGATTGTTAGACTTATTAGGCTTTTAAAGTCTAATTTAGATTGGGCCTAATCAAGTCAATTGGATATTTGCACTCGCCCACTTAACCTATGTTGTTTGACCCAATAAAGAATTGATCAAATCTAAATAGTTTGGGTCTAGACACGTTTTCAATTACACTTAGCCATGAGTGTATTTAAATTAAAATGTGGGACTCATCTACACGTGTGGAACTCGTGTTACAAATCAAGAGCCTAAATCTATGATGAGTTGAAATAGGTTTCCTTCATGATATATATATCATAGTAGAGTTCCCTCTCACCATAATGACAATCTCTCTCTTGGAGGCCTCTCATCTCCTTTAAGAATAAAGAAATAGAATTTGGTGGGTAGAGAGAAGAATCGAATCCTCTCCCTCAACTTCAGCGTCCTCGAGATCGTGCAACCTTCAGCATCCCTTTCATGATGGAATCAGGTATGCTTAAAATTATTTTTCCCATTGATCATGATAAAGAGGCTATGCATGTATGAGATCTTGTATGGAATAAAATTAGATCTAACACATAATGTAAAGACTTTTGATTAAATAGCTGGTACAAATAAGGTTTGAACTTTGACATCCTGAAGAATATGATTGAAGTTAGAAAATACCTATTCGATTCGCATCGCTGGTATGCAACAAAGAACATTGTGCCACTACCACTGCCCCTATTGTCAGCGACCACCGTCAGTGGCATGGCCACCACCAGCATATTGACGAAAATGTTATATTGACTGAAATATTTAGATTACATCATATTAATATGTTTATACAATATTTTCAAATTTTGATGCCTAAAACTAAAATCCAAGCCTCAAAGTGACTAGTCGTTTCGATATAGGGAAGGCAGAACAGAAATACTGAGAGACGAATTCTTACTCAGAAATGTATAGAAACATCATTTAATCAAATTTTAAACAGGTCTCAGAGATAAGATGCCACCAAATATAAAAGAAACAACAAGAAGAAGAATTGTGGGCTTTATTAGAAAGCTTACTAAAATCGTTCGTTTCTTGTAAAGAGAATTTATACACGTTGGTTGCGCAATATTTTGGTAATGGGCATATTCCACAAGGAGAGAATTTGAAGCCACTCTCCAAGATACAAGAGCGAAATAAGACATCAGATTGAAGAAATAGTAACAGAAGCAGCACTAAAAATATGTAGGCTGTAAATAACAGCCTGCGCAGAGAAAATTTACAGTAGATAAGATCTAAGGAGACCAAGTGAGAGACATTTTTGGAGCATTTCCAAATACAGCTAGTTAGCTTAATTTCACTGTTTTAGTAAAGAAAATAAGATTTTGTCGTATAACAGGGAATAAATTACAGCAGTTTCTCATGTCAAAACTTTGAAGACATTATGTCCTTTGAGCTTACTCACAATAATAATTGGGGAAAAAAAAGATATTTGAGCTATATAGGGAGGGGCAAGGCAAGACTAATTTGGCACCATCTTGTTTATAAACGGAAGGAAGTCCCTTTGCATTGAATATACTGCTCTTCTATTTTTTTTCTTTTATGGGCCTTTAAAATATTATTCTCTCAAATCTTTCATATTTTGACATTAATCTCTCAAATCTTTTGAATTGTTATTTAGTCCCTCAAATCTCATTAGTTATACTCAATTACTCCCTTTAGTTAGTTTCCATCCAAATTAAAAGAATATTTCGTTAACTTTAACAAAATATTCCATTAACTTACCACTCCTTCCTCGACTTCTTCACCTTCACCCCTCTCTCTGGCCCACGACCTCCCCTCCTCTGCAACGTTCTCACGGCGCTCAATTCACCTCCTTCATCGTCCCTCCTTCTCATCACACAAAGACAATGCCCCCTCCTCTTCTCCCTATCTTCTTCTCTCTCCTCTTCCCATCCTACAACCCCCTTACCCTCCCCCTCTCCCTCCACCCCTCTTCGCTGACTTCATCGCCGCCTTCCTCAGCCACGCCCGCCTCCTCAAAAACTCCAAAACCACTGCCATCCCTCCTTCTACTCCTACGGAGGCTACTCTTGCACCCTCACCTTTGGCACTCCTCCACAACCCCTCCCCCTCCTCGACACCAGCAGCTCCCTCCCCTGACTCTCATGCACCAAATCTTATCTTTGCAGAAATTCATCCCAAGCAACTAAAACGAATCACTACTGATCTTAGCCTCAAAACAACCCCATATTTGACATGGTCGCATCCGACTGTACCCACCACCTCAGCCACGACCCCCCAATCACCATCTCGACCACTGCAAAATACACCTCGCTCTACTCCCCGCTTCTCCATATCTCCATGGCGACAAGATACGACCCCACCACCTTCATTACCGCCCCAAATATCGCCCTCGGGAGCCGGCTCCTTCACCTCCTCCGCCACCGTACTGACCTTGTCCCAGTAATCTAATTTTCAAAACATCGAATTGAAGTACCTCCTATAGTTCACCTTCTTGAAATTGATGTGGAGCCATCTCATTGGCCTAATCTTGGGCAGGGCGAGCAGGGACATGATGAGGAATGAGGAGAAAAAGAAACAGTGAGGGCGACGATGATGAGACCGATGATGTGGAGCCCGCGATAGTTGAGGAATGTGAGGGCGATGATGATGAGGAAGAGCAATGGGGTTCAAGCGAGTGGGTGGGCAAAGTGTTGGAGGTAGTGACCACCAGCAGGTGGGCGATGAGAGGGAGACAGTTGGCGAGAACTGACCACTGGCGGCCATGCTGATGGTGGCGCCAGTGGTTGTGGTTTGTTTGTAGAGGAAGGAACAAAGAGGAGGGGAGAAGAAGAAGAAGAAGAAGAAAGGAGAGGAGATGAAAGAGGAGAAAAGAGAGGAGGTGATCGCGGCCATGGTTGCTGCCGTCGTCGGCAAAGGCCGATAGCAGCGGGGCCGCAGTCGTGGAGAGAGAGAACAGATGAGGAAAAAGAGAAAGAGAAGTAGATGAAAGAGGAGGAAAAAGGAAAGGAAAAGCGGAGGCAAAGACAACCAAGGTTGTTGTCGTCGACTGCGATGAAGTGAGCTATTAGGGATAGAGAATTTGTCTTCTAAAATCTAGAGTCCTAGACAAGCTCCAACTGAACAAACCAAAACAAAAGACTTAGCATATCAAAAATGTATATATAAATTGCTTAAAATCGATTAAGGTCTCTCGTCATTGTTGTGCCATTACAGTTTCTATGTCATTATAAAGTAATTTGTCCAGCAATTATACGTTTATGTTCATTTAGATTGCGAGAACAAAACTCTGTATCGCTCTTTGGTTGCTAGAGTTGGAATGTAAGAGTTAGATGTAAGTCTCAAATAGAGTAAGTCACTAATTCTTACACTAACAAAGAATTGGTGTAAGAATTAGCCTTAGCCTAAAAAAAGTAGCGGTTAAAGTAAAAAAAAAAAAAAAAAACTTCATTTCTCTCTCTCTCTCTCTCTCTCTCTCTCTCTCTCTCTCTCTCTCTCTCTCAATTTGCCTTTGAAAAAACTCAACTCTTGAGTAATTTAAGTGTTTAAAAGAGTTAGCGCGAGTTGAAGGCTGAGGACCCAACTCATACCAACTCCTAGTGCCAAACAACTCCCACATGTCACAAAAATGAGCATAAAGAAACATAAAATTTGACGGGTGTTAAAAAGACTTATTTTTTCTCTTTCTAGTTTGCATTGAAAAAAATATGGCCCACCATGTCATTGACCGGGTGATCACATCTGCTTGGAACCACGTGAAGAAAATATTCAAACAATTATAATAGACCCCAGTCAAAATACAATACATGTCATCATGAATAGAAATTAATCGAGTCCCTTTCACACTCGTTAATGAGCTAGACCTCCCTTAAATTCACTCACCTTTGTTCCTCCCATGCGCTTCACAACACTAAGGCAGCACTTTCTTAGCAATGTCCGAGCAAATAGACATCATAATAAAGCCTCACTTCGTACCAGTCCCTTGCTTGGAGGGAGAACCCCTCGACCTTTTTAGGTCCATCCCAAGCTACATAATTTTCAACTATGTCAAAAATCTCTGCGAATACACCAAAACTTTCGAAATTATAATAAATATTAAAAGTAATATTTGTATATTCTAACATCACCAAAGTCCATTCTCCAGGTTGGTTTCCCGGGCCTGAGCAGACGGATCTCCGCAACAGGGCAATGGAAGCAGAGTCCTCGGCAGCAGGAGCCGTCGTGACTCATGAATACTTTCCATGAGTTGGAGCTGGAGTTAATCGAATTCTACAAAGACGCGATCGAGTTTCACAAAATGACACCTCAATTCACAATGAAATATTCGCCTGCTTTTCCCATTAAGTGGGTGACCCCCCCCTCATTTCTCTATAGGAAATTTATCTCCACTAATGGTTCGGCAGTTACTAAATTGAACTTGAAAGCATCAATAATTTGAGATGTCAATCTTCAGAAGCATAAAATCTGCAACTACTACAAGTTACAAATTTCAAATCAATGAAATACAACCCAAGCTTCTTGAGATTATAGAGATAAAACCATGCACTTAGACAACAAGCTGACCATATCATGGCAATTTCCAGCTTGTAAACATTGCCGAAAGAACTTAACTTGCCAAGCTATGGAGAACAAGATAAAAATGCTAGAGAAAATTTAACATATGAAACCTATGACAAGTATTCAAGATGTCTGCTAGACCCAATACAAAAATAAAGAATTCCCCAACCACATCCAGCGAAACACGCCTGCTGCAGCCAAAAACCAACTGTCCATAATCCGCTATCGTGGATACACAATTCACCAGAAGTCGACTCGTGCGCAGTGCCAAAAACAATCTTCAGTTGACAAAGCATTCGAGAAGAATTACGATCAGAACTCGCGTCTTGGTGGCCTTGCTTGTGCCTCTGTGACTCGGATAGTTCTGCCATCCAAGTCCTGCAAAACAAGGGCAAGTCTATTATGCCATGTCCTGGCATTATTATCCAACAATTTGCATGCGCTATGCAGAAAGTTGGCCTTTCATAATTATGAATTTAACTGAAATAACTAAAAGATTCGGTACTGAAAGATAGCACAAAAGATGGCATCCCTACATGGAGTAAATATTGAAAGGAAGATGGGGAAGAGGCCAGATATTATAGAAACTGATCAGTAACATTATATCGTGATGGGAAAAGCACGAGAGGGGGGAGGGCAAGAGACTTACAGAGCCATCAAATGATGAAATAGCATTGTTGGCCTCCTCAGCAGTGCTGTAAGTAACAAAGCCAAAGCCCCTTGATCTGCCAGTTTCCCTATCACACACCACCTTGGCATCTGTGACTTTCCCTGTTCACTGAAGAGGCTCTCAAGAGCTGAATTGTCAACGCCCCATGAAAGATTACCAACATAGAGCCTGCTGCCAGAATCAAAACTGCCACCACCACCACCACTTCGGAAACCCCTTGGTTGGCGCTCCTCTCGTGGAGGAGGTGGTCCTGAATTCACCCTCAATGTTCTGCCTTTAAATTCCTGTTGATTGTCAATGATAATTATTTTAAAAAACAGGTCAACCTGCATTTCGTTGCAGCTGGTTATAGATAAAATAGCTAGCCAACCAGGCATGAGAAACAGAAATATTAGATAACTATTCATCATAGATCATTAAATGGACTTCAACTCCAATTCTTATCTGTCATGGTGCTAACAAGCGCACAGACTGACCAGGTTACAACCACCAACAAACAATCAGTGCATTGGTCAGTCTCATGACCATTCAGCACAAGACTACTAGTAAAAACATATGATATATTAATGAAATATATTATGTATCACTCTGCTAGAGTTTATGCTGATCAAATTTCAGGTATCGAGAAGACTATTTGTCTCTTAAAAAACATTTTTTCCCAGAAGAAATAGAAGTTTAGCAAAATGAATATAAATGAGCACTCATCCAACAGATCTAGTTGGTCCACAGCTACTTTAGCAAAAGTCTTGGCCATGGAGGGACAGACCACCAATGTATTATATAAAGACTTTATTATTTCTCTGGTGTAGCTAGACCAGTCTATGAATCTTGACGGCAACCAATAAGATTCAGACAAACAAGAAGGCATAACTACACATAACCCAGATATCTCATGGAAAATGTCATACCGTGCTATATAGACAAGAATCCCACTATTTATGACTGCTATATGTATAGAATGAGGAACAGTAAGCAAGAATGAACTCCCATATATTTATCACAATAAAAGCATGACAGTTCTATATCTGTGGAGATACTCACATAGCCATTAAACTGCTGGGCAGCTGCCTCAACCTCCTCAACAGAAGACATTGTCACAAACCCAAAGCCTCGACTTTTTCCAGTTAGTTTGTCATAAATACCTGCAAAAAAAAATCCAAATTAATTCACCAAAAAGGGCCCAGTTCAAAAAAACTAACAAATCATTTCTGCATCTAGTAGTATCAATTGAGTTGTCATTCCTGGAAACATTATAGCTACATATACACATATTCATTCATATATTCCGCATGTACCAAGTCGCTCTCTCTCTCTCTCTCTCTCTCTCTCTCTCTATATATATATATATATATATATATATATATATATATATATATATATATATATATATAGGGTATCTGTACCTCAGTTGGCGGTGGCGTGGCCGAATCTATGCCACATACTAGTGGTGGTGGAGTGTAAGCGCTAAAAAAAACCAAAAAATTCCCGCCTAAGAATCGTCAATCAAGTTGACCAAAATCCCCATTTTTACTTTTACACTAGAAAAAATTCATCCACAACAAAAATTTACCTAAAATATTAGTAATTTACACAGAAATTTTCGTTGAATTTATCTGCAGTCATAAATTTCTCAATTCTCCTACATTGAAAATATAAAGGAAAAAAAGATTGGATCACGATGATGTGAAAAAAACAGCAGCAGTAAAAAGTAAAAAACATGCGTAAAACTTATAAAATTGTTTGTAATATATAATTTTTTTATTGTTTAATTTGCGTTATTTTCAATTCAGACAGATTTAAAAAAAAACTGAAATGAATAGAAAAATGAAATTTGATGTGGTAGCCGTATATATATATTTTTTGTATCACAAATATCCAGTTTAAAAAAAATAATGAAATACAATGGTTAATGGTATATTTTACCGATATTTTATAAATCAGGTATTCTCGTAACTGCCACAATATTTGCAGATTGATTGGATAATATTTCATATAATTTTTAATGAACTGCGGCTATGGTCGGTCTTGATACTAAAAATGTTTTATTCTCAATGTACATTATAAATGGGATCAAGGTCGCAGTACACATAAATTCAAAAATATAAAAAAAATATATTGGCATAGCGACCATGGTCGTACTCATGGCATAACAAAACTTTAAATCTTATATCACGAGTGCGACCATAAACCGCAGACCTTTTAGCACTACGATCATAGTCGCAGACTTAATATAATATAATTTCCAATCTTATATCACGACTGCGACCCTAATCGCATTCTTTATTCACATAGAAATAATAGACGAAAACATGCTATCATTCAGCACTCACCACAGTCGTTGTCTTTATTCACATGCCATATGTAACAGAATTTTAATCGTTTATAAAATGCAACAAGTCGCGGACCTAGCAACAATCAGACTTAACAAAATAGATTAGCCATGCGATCGTGAGAGAGCCCGCGTATATCACATCTTATAAAATACTATATTAATTACTCTGGCCTAATTGAAGTAATTAATAGCATATCTACCGTGATGCAGCAACAGTCTCGAAAAAAGAGGTGCATTAAAATTAATCTTGATAAAGGAAAGATGTGCACCATACGAAATCTAAATATATAGAAAAAATATTTTATAAAAGCTAATTTGTAGTTCACATAATAAACCTCTGAAAAAAAAAGAAAACTCTTTGGATTCTCACGCCAGAACTGTTTCAAATAAATATTAATTTCTTTTTATTACTTCTTCGAAAGCTCAACCGTCACCTATAACACTTATTATTACTATTCACATCGTTTCACAGTATTAGTCTTTTTATAGTGCTTGTAACTAATATATTATCTCATATCTAAAAAAGATATTTGTGCTCTTCTTTTTCAATTTATGTTCAACCTTCCTGAAACAATTCATTGTTGAATCATGTCTTCCCCATCTTCTTCCTCTGAAAACTCAGATTTCATATTCAATCATTCTCCCACAAGTCCTCTTTCTACAGGGGATTCTAATGAATCTGATAGCAGCATGAGCTTCACTCCTTTTGACTATCTCACTACATCAAATAATGTTTTATCTGATCCTCCTCTTCATGAGGATGATGAAGTTTTCATGGGGCCTAATGAGGAGGAACTTATTCCTTTGCCACTTTGTAAAGACATGCTTGATGAAAACATGTCCTCTGATGTTGAAGAGGCGCTTTCTTTCAGCACATTCTCTGCAGGTTCATCTCGACACCGATCAGAAGAAGAGCTTGATACAGACGATCCATATGGGAGTTTATCAACGAACCAAAGTACCCTCAAATAGAGAAAGAAAGCGAAGAGGACAGCGAGCCGGTCGACAAGGGAGAAGATGAGGAAAAAATAATGAACAGGAAGACGAGGAGAATGAAAATGACGAATTCGCTTATGATGGTGATGACGACGAGGACTAGGATTTTCTGCTCTTCTGATATTCACCAAATTTTTGTCTTCTTTTAAGAGTTTTTAATGCTATTTTTTTGTAAGATCTCTTTCTGACCATATTATGTTATAAATAAAATATACTTTTATCTAAAAAATGATCTTCCATATTTTTTAAATAAACGTAAAGTATTTTTCTTTCATGCATCCCAGTAATCACAAGACTTTTGAGTAATTTTCTTAATACTGCTACAATTGTCGCGGACCTCATATATTGTACGCAAAAATTGTTATCATACGATAAGAAATATAATAATTTACTAAAAAAATATAAGTCTTTTACTAGTTAAATATGGTCGCACTCTGTAAATCTAAAAAATATAGTTATTATCTGCGACCATAGTCACGTTACTCAGATAATAATTACTCTTAGCTAATAGAACTGCGAATCTAAATATATAGTTAGTGTTTTTGCATCTCAACTGCGACCATGGTCGCAGTACTCAAATAATAATTACTCTCAGCTAATAGAACTGCGAATCTAAATATATAGTTATTATTTTTGTATCTCAACTGCGACCATGGTTGCAGTACTCAGAACTGCGATTATGGTCGCAATATATTAATTAACTATATTTATACATGAAACTGCGATCACGGTCACCGTTCTGACAAAAATAGTTTGATCTTTGTGCATTCAATCAAGTTAAAAACAACGACCATAGTCGTAGTCCAAAGTTAACTATATAAACAGATGATAATGCGATCATGATCGTAATCCTCTCAAATCAGTATATTTCATTATATATCACAAATTAAAAAAAATGTGACTACGACCGCAGTGTGTAACACAAATACAAAGTTCTTCTCATGCGTGAAAAAGAAACAAACAACCACAGTGAAAAACAAATATATAAAATCATAAGTAAACTGCGACTATAGTCGCAGTCCTTATTCACCTTTATTACATTTAACCTAGCAAAAAAATCATCCAAAACATGTTGTCGTTAAGCAATGCGACCATAGTCGCAATCCTTATTCGTATGCAATATGTAAAAATAATTTTGATCGTTTATATGTGGCATGCGAACAAGTAAAATGTGATTATGTTCGCAATTAGTAAAATCCTTACAGATCATATCATAAATTTCTGCAAAAAATTAATTTGTTTATATATAAATTAAGCACAAAAAATTGACATGTTTATGAGTTCCACATGATACAGCTCTATATATAATTATAGATTGCATCAAGGTCACTTTTAAAACTACTGAGAAATTATTTTATTGACCACTAAGAGCTTAATCGCATTCCTGAAAATCTTAATATCCGCCTATAAAAAAAACTAATAAAGAAGTATTTAAAATTGTTTCCTTATTTCATAAAGTTGCACTTGAAGAGACCTGATTCATATTCAGTTGGTCGCAGTTAAAAAGATAACTGTGACAATATTGACTAAGGTCAGAAATATAAAAAAATAATGAAATATGCATATCCACAATCTTTTACCTCAGGGGCATTTAATAATTTCAGTTGCTCCAATAGACGGGTTGTCCTTATTAGTAGCTGTCAGCTGATATACATATTTCTCTCTGTGTGTATATTCTCATATTGAGATAGACTTGTGTCCTTTCAAAAGGATTTGAGCCCAAATCCTTCCAACTCAAATATAACCCTCCGACATTCGAATACAAGATCCACTCCATTGAAATTGATCTATATTATTTCAAGTATCTATAAACCAAAAACAAAAAATCAAGTGTTCTGAATACTTTTCGCTCATACATCAATCGGCACAAAATGGACGGCCGAAAGTAGTAAGCTGGTTAGATCTATGTCTTTAGACATACAAATTCTCGATCCGGCCATTTGATCATGATCTAAACATTTAAAAACCCCTACAAACCAATTTTTGTTAGGTTTCAAATATTCTACACCGTTATCTAACCAACTCACTATTTAGGCCATTCGTTTTTTTCCTACTTGATGCATGCGCAAAAAGTATTCAAAATATTTAATTTTTGGTTTATAGATACTTGAAATAATATAAATCAACTTCAATGGAGTGGATCTTGTATTCAAATGTTGGTGGGTTAATTTGAGTGGGAAGGATTCGGGCTCAAATCCTTTTGAAAGGACACAAGTCTATCTCTATATATATTTATATATATGTAAGTCTTTGCAACAAGTAACTTCCAAAGGACTGTCAATTAACAGCAATATGCCGATAAGAGGAAGTTAAAATAATGCAGAAACATGTTTCCCATTATCCATCAATCTTCTAATTCAACAAAACCAAAAACATATGCTTTTAAATGTATGAGTTACATATAAACATAACACATGAGCTATGTGATCCTATAAACTAATTCATGCACAAGTCAATGATAGCAAAGCGTATGTCAGACCTTAAAAATCAAGATATTTGGTCTTATACATGTTATGAATGCACAGATTGGCTATTAAATTCCTAATTCTACATTTAAATTGGTGAAGTTCTACATCTGTTGGAATAACAGGTATTTAACATTCTTTTATACACTTTCAGTACGTATTTCTTAGGTGTTCCACCTCCTTCACTACCCTTCTACACAGACTTGAGCATCTGTTCTTCACATAGGCCTTCACAACTCATTTTAACCAAGTCCTACACAGACTTGAGCATCTGTTCTTCATATAGGCCTTCACAGCTCATTTTAACCAAGTCCTACACCTCATCCTGTATTTACCAAAATGAAACATTTTGCTAAGAATTATTTCTCAATTTTCCAACTTAAAATATAAACCAACCATATGCTCCTGGTCACCAGGAGCACATCTAACAAGAATTTTACCAAATTTACAGTCATTTCATCGGTCATGCATTTAACACTAAGGCTATAGCTACATAGACACTACAATCAGGACTAAATAACTATTTATCACAGAAACGACCCATATAAAACAGCTCACATCTAATTCTACCCTCTTCACAAGAATTAAGCCAAAAGCTAACTTCTAAGTTTTTTTTTTTAAAAAAAAACGCCAACATCAAAAACCACATAAATCGTAATCAAGATGCAACCTTTTTTCAATTCAAACAAAATCCAATTCCCCATTTACCCAAACCCTATCAAAACACCAAAATTTTAACCAAGGCAACAAAAATTTATACCTCGACCATCTCACAGTCCCCGCATTATCAAAAAGCCCAGCGAGGTCAGAGCTATCCACCGAACGGCAAGTTCCCGACGAACAACTTCAAGTCCGGCGAGAATCTGGCGTCATCCCCCCTCAAGACCTCCTCCTCCTCATCCTGCTCGAACTCCGACGAGACAGCGGCGACCCTCCTCACAAACCCCAGCACAGAGCCCCTCCCCTTCCTCAGACTCACAGGGGCGAATGGGGAAGATGAGATACAGGAGAAGGACAAGTGGCCGAGGGGTTTGTAGAAGAGGAGAGAGGACGGGGAGGAAAGGTTTAGGGCTTTAGGGTTTGAGGAGATAAGGTTGGAGGCGAGCAGAGAGGCGCCGCCATTTTTTTTATTTCTTCGCTGAGAGAAGAAAGATGAGGCTTTTTGAAGAGGGGCGAGATAGTGGAAGGGAGCGAGGGGTGGCATTTATAGAGATTGGAAATGCGGGGTTTTTGGCGGAGGAAATGCCACTGGGTTTTGCGATTATTACGGCTGAGGACCTTAGATATTTTTTGATTTGGCAGATTTTTGGTCCGGGTCGGCGGTCCGTTTGATCAGACCAAGCATGATTGTGCAAATTATCACAAATTATCTGAAAAAAAAAAAAAAAAAAAAAAACTCGGCAGAAAATTCATGGCCTCTGTTTTCGGCATGGAAAGCGTGGCCATGAGCAGGACCACAAATAACCCTAACCATTAATCATTTTACGAGCGTGACCATAAAAAGATATTTGTTTCAACGGACAAGTTCCAAATAATCAACCAAAATCACTTGTTGGTGTTTTTAGGATTATTTTTATTTTTTTAAAATATTTGCCGGAGCTTAATACAAGCAAAATTTGAATTACAGATCTCTTGTCACTGTCAAAAATATTTTACTATTATATTACAGTGAGACTTAATTTTAAGATTAAAATACTGAGTACATATTATACTATCTTGCAAGGTTACTGTATTTTCTTTTTTCACATCTTTCAACCTTTTTTGTTTATTAACTTTGTAATGATTAAAACATACTGATTTGTTACGTGCGGTGCAACAACCAGCGAGGAATCTAATAGATGCAGCAGAGAAGTACCCCCAGAATAATAAGAATAAGAAAACAAGAGAGAAAGCAAACACAATATTTAACAAGGTTCAGCAATTTACCTACGTTCTCGGGGCAAGGGAGAGAATATTATTGATTCAAGAACCAATACGACTTGTGCCTTGCATACAATTCAAGAGAGCTCTGCCCCTTTATTTATAGCTAAAGAGACCCAGGAATTTAGGAAAACCAATTGGATTCGTCTTCAATTCTGAAACGAAGTCCGAATCCTGAAAGGAGAGACATATCTGCGCCCAGATACGCCTGTCGGTCGACCAGGCGGTCAATCGGGTGGTCGACCGGGAGTTCTTCATGCCAGTCGGTCGACCGAGTGGTCACCGTTCTCCTGTTACGGCCGACCAAGCTACCCTGTGCGTGTTTGTGCACACCGATCGACCGGTCCTGCTGCTGGCTTGATATAAGCTCCCTTCTCGCTTCTTTGGCTTCCGATCCTTACACTATATTTCTTAATGAGTTTAAAAAAACTGCATCATAACTTTTTATCTCCTCTCTCCTTATAATTCTCCACCTCGGTGAAGATTTCTCAAATCTGAGCCGAACTCATCATAGTACCTGTCAACTCGAAAGTGGTTGCACCAGTGTGGCTGCCTGCGTACCTTGCTCAAAGGGATCAAGCCATCCTAGTTCATCCAAACGAGCTCGACCGAGCTCAAGCAACTGGAAGGATATGGAGCAATTCTTTACAATGTGTAAATTTT